>JANHGN010016896.1:0-29744 GCA_024605025.1 Megaceryle maxima
TTTTTTATAAACAAATATTTATATTTGTTTTAGAGGTGGGGGTTTTTTTTTTTGTGGGTTTTTTTTTTTTTTGGGTTTTTTTTTTGGGGGGGGGTGGGGGGGGGGGGGATCTTTTAACAGAAAAGGGTCCACATATATATAGATATACACATATATATATAAAGGTGATTAACATCTGTATTTTGTTATAAATATTTGTCTTTGTACAAACAAGACCTGATGAAATTATACAGAGAAAACTAATATATGATGTAGAAGTCACACTCCAGACTGTAGCAGAATAGCACAACTTAATGTTTAGATTGGATATTAGGAAAATTTTCTGTATTGAAAGGGTGGTGAAGCACTGGCTGCCCAGGGGAAGTGGTGCAGAAGTGATCCCCAGAAGTGTTCAAGCACTTGTAGATGTGGCTCTTTGGGACATGGTGGTCATGATAATATTGAGTTGATCTTTGGACTTGATCTTAGAGATCTATGATTTTCAAACTTTAATGATTCTATGAATTCTACTATTCTATAGCCTTGTATATCTTGACATGTCATCTAGCATGTAATTAAGGGAAGTAATCCTGTTTTTCTCCCAAGATAGTGATGTTGTAGTTATTCCAGACTCATCTTCACCAAGGCTCTGTTTGGCTCTGGAAGGTATTGGATAGGAAAATAAATTGAGGTAGAGAATTATGCTGTTAAGGCAGTGATGGACTCTCCTTTTGATCTGGCTGAGATGGATCTCAGGCTTCTGAGCAGTCCCCTATGTTATTCATATGTCAGCTTTGCAACGCTGTCTGTCGCCCTTCCCCATGAGGATGGGAAGGGGTAAATTAGTGCAGTATTGTGATCCAGGCTGGTGGGCTTGGCTGCTCTGTTCAGGTGATGCAGGAGCTGGAAAGGCACCGAGTTCCCCTTGCAGAACTGGGAGCAGGCTCAGCACCTCCCATGGTGTCTGGCACCCTAACTGCATGAGCTCCTGAGAAGGCATAGGGAACTTGTGCCCAGACTGCTTTGGCTGTCTGTGGAACATAAACAAGACACTAGAAATAGAAAGATAGGTCTTTTATCCTTAGAAGAAATTTAAAATTAATAAATAAATAATTAGAGTCTCCTTTTACTCTGTGTTATTAAAAGCCTCTATTGAACAATCAGTTCTCAGAGCACATTGCATGGTTTCATGGTTTATTTCCCATTTGTTCTTTTGTGCTTTCTGTAACAAAACAGTTCAGAGCACTGATATTCTAAAATACTATTTACATGAGGTAACAGTCTTGCAATGAATGGGGCTGTTCACGCCTCAAACCATGGTTTCTTTCTTAAGGTCTCTGTATATTCAATAAATTAGTTATGTTGGTTAGACTTGGATCACACTGGAAGTATTTCATTTGAAAACTCCAGAGGTACATACTTTTTCTTTATTAGTAAAAGCTGAGACAATAGAGAATAATGAAGATTCTTGTATATATAATCATTCTCCCCTTTGCCAAACAACTTTCCATACCCCTTACATGTAGTAATAGGAAAATATTGCAAGCTGAGAGAAGTCTGTCAAAAAACAAAACCAAACCCAAACCAAACACCAAATGATGTGAAGGCTATCTATACATTTTGCTGATAACAGAAACATTATCATAGATCCAGATGATCATCTGCAAGTTGTTAACCAGCCATCTTATACACTTGATTTCTATCTATTACTATTCCCTGGATAATCCAAATATCATTTATTCTCAGCTACAATTCAGGAAGAGCTGAAGAGCAATCCTAACTGCCAAACCAAAACAGGAACACTAAATCCTTACCTCTCCTCCAGGAAGCAAAGAAGCGTTCATGCAGAGCTCTGATGCCCAGCCAAGTTAATTCTATCAAGATTTAATCTGGTAGACAAGCAATGGAGGAATGTTCAGATGTAATCAAAGACATTTGCTCAAGTTATAATCTTGTCTTAGCATTGCTTGTCCTGCTCTTAAGTAAGCAAGGTTCATTTTCAACTCAGAAAACAGCTTTTTTCACCATGAGAAGAGCTTAACACTATTGACAATAATTACAGTATAGCTGCCAGAATGAAGAGAAAGATAAAACCAGTACTGGGATACCCCTGTTGGTTATGTTGGAAAACATTACTTAGAGACATTAACCTATAAAAATATATAACGAACTTCATATTGAAGGTGTGGTGTTTGAAACTAACTGGAGTTATTCTGAAATATTTACTGGAAGAAATTTCAAGCTAAGACAAAGACAGGGGGAAAATGCCTTAAAAATAGGGTAGTACTGTTACTGAGAGTTGTAGTCTTAAACAGTATGGGTGATAAGGCAGACAATATTGGAAGAAGTAATTGTTTTTTTGATCCAAATATTTTTTTTTAAATATAAGCATATACCCCATAAATTTTGTTTAAAACTGATTCTTTGGCTGAAGTGACATACATGGCATACAACTGTGTACTAGAACTGTTATTTCTAGTAGAAATAGTCTAGTAGAATATCTTTCAAAAACATCAACATAACATATATTGCCAAAATAGTATACCCTTTCTCAATCACAATTTGTTTACAGAGGCAAATAATGGAAAAAATATCTTTTGTCTGTAGAATTTGAGAATAAGGCAGGCTCATTTGTTAATAAGGTGTAATCAAACACTCGATGACCAAAAATATTTTAAATTTACAGAGTTATTAAAAGAAACAATAATGGTAGAATTTTACTTTCCTCTGAGAAATAACAGTATCTAGCATTATGACATAATGGAAGTACAGAGGGAGAGTTTAGGGGAAGAAATAGTATTATGCAGTCAGAAAGTAGCCTTATTCCTTTTCCTATGAGAGCCCATGTTTGGAATGTAGATATCTGAATAGAAATGTTCAAAACAAAGAATTAAACAAGATAAGTAGTAACTTCATGCTGCACACATAGCAACTTATGCTAAACAAAAGCATAATATAAAAGCCAGCCTACAGAAATTTTCTTTAAAAAACTCCTTGTGGCAGATTAGAAGATTAATATAATTTGAAGATACATTAAACTGTAAAAAGCAGACAAAAAATTACTTGTATGTCTTTTTCTATAAGGAGTTTTATATTCCTATTAGTCCCCAGAATACTACATAATTCTCAGTCTCTGTGCTGATTAATGTATGTATCTTCCATTTAGTTAATTAACATACAAAGCATATAGGTTGTACTGTTCTGCTTATATTGCAATTTACTAGATATCTGACAATATACTAAAGTACACAAAGTTAAGAGACAAAAATCTGATTTAAGATTATTTTTTTCATTTAATATGCAAATAGCAGACATAGGGAAAACTTAGTTTAAAAAAAAAAGAACAGTTGTTCTAGGTTCAACCAAAGGGCCATCCATCTAAATTAGTATTTTGAAATATAGCAAAAAGTAGCCTGCTGCAGGAGAAACAGTGACCAAATTATGTCTGTAGACATTAGGAGACACAGAAGTTCTCCATCAGCTGAGCAACAGTATACACTTTGCCCAGTCAAACTCTTTTTTCTTAAGAAAACAAAACCAAAGATAATACCCAGTAGCATATATATCATATTCCTTCAAGCGTCAAGTCACTTACATCTTGAAAATAACATCTACTGATTTGCCCAGCACAGACATAAACTTACTAGCTAGTAGACTTCCCTGGACTCTTCCTGAATCCACTTCATTAAAGAGCTGCCATACCGATGACCTTCCAGTCATCAGGCACAAAACAGCTCTATGCAGAAGGTTACACATCAGTTAGTTTCAGCTCTTTCTTGACTTTCTTTAAAACTGTCAAGCAGTACCACCTGGGTCTTGTGATTTGACAAAATAAACATAGTTTGCTCTGTAATCTCATTTAATGAGTTTTCAATTTGGATCAGATAATCTGATAGTCTGCTGTATAGAAATCCGGCAGCATAGGAACTGTCTCAAGCTCCTCTCTGATGAACTCAGAAGCAAAAATTTACTTAAGCTTTTTTTACTATGGTTTCTTTTTCTGTGAGCACTTTAGGAAGCTTTACAAAAAGTAATTTTTTATTAACTGTATGCCTTTTGCAAGCTGTTTTTCAAACTGCGTTTTAGTTTGATCATCCTGCAGCTGAACATGATATAATCACTCCCAAAAATATGAAGGTATTTTGCTTTTTACAACAAATAGCTCATTCTTCTAAAGCTGCTGAAATATTTATAAAACTGTTGTTTAAATGTTATACATTAATAAACACTAAGGTTTTCATGTACTATCAAGAAGTGAAATTTTTTGAGGGCATATGCCCACTTATAAAACATTGGAAAAACATGAATTCTGATGATACAGAGAATAGCTCCACAGCTCTTGATGTTTCAGTGTCCAGAAAATAATACCTGGCTGAAAACAAGGCTAACTTACAAGCTAAAATATTTGAACATTGATGCACTTTCTGACTGTCCAAGGTTATTTTTTTTGTGCAGGCTGAATATCACTCAGAGCTGGACTCCTACTAGTCAGTGAGCAGCCAGGACACATCTTGTCTGACATTGTGTCATGGCATGGCTTGGAGCCAGTACAGGGCCACTAACAAGCCTCATAATAAAAAAAGCCAACATGAAGCCAAGGCTTCTTCCTTTTCTTTGTTTTGTTTTGTGGTTTGGGTTTTGTTGGTTTTTGGGGTTTTTTTGGAGGGGGCAGGTGGAGGCAGTCGGGGGATGGGGATGTTAAAAACAAAGCCTAATTAGTTCCGCTTCCTTGGAACTTCTCCATTGTTGTTTTTCTGATGAATAAGAATGGGCCATCCATGTCTGAGGTCCCTGTCATTGCCCAATAAACTCTTCTTGAATTACTTTTGTTTGTAAGAAAAGAGTCATCATTTTCCTCTGTTCGAAATTCTAGGAATCTGGGGCACAGGAAATATGTATATCTCAAAATATATTCAGAGAATGAACCAGCGTAAGAATTTGAGTTATGAGGAGCATTGCTGATGTTCTCCCAGACAGTGTTAAGTCCCACCTAAACAAGTTTTAAATAATGCAAGGCTAGCAAATATTAACCCTGCAATAAGAAGTAAAGGCCAATCCTATATTTGTTTTAACATACGCACAAACCTAGTTCCTTACTCTTCAGTTTTGTCCATAGATATATGCAAAGGCTCCATTTGTTCAGAAAAAATGTCATTGGAGACATGTTAGATTTTTGACCCTGAAGAGGGAAATAAATATTTTCTTCCTGAAATTATAGTTTGGTGTTGGCATTGTGTCCTATAAAGGCCAATATATGGTCAAACATCACTTTGACAGTTAAAAAGGGCTTCCCAAATGAAATTGTTAGAGAGATAAAGGGGAAACTCTGAAGAGTGCATGATTCACAGCACAGAGTAGACTATTCTAACTCTTTCTAGTAAAACTACCTTAAAATTAGAATGTCCTGTTCCTATCAGCCACAAGAGAAGTTTTCATTTTAAAGTATTTTTCACCAGTTCATATTCTGTACTATTTATTTCTGTAACTTGAATTGTTACAGAATGCAGGGCTACAGAAGTTCTAATAAATTTAACAGAAGCAGGGCTCAAGCCCAGGAATATCTGTGCTATTTACCTGAGCACATGCTCCCCAGCATGATTTGAACCACAGCAGCTACTGTTCTCATTGACAATAGACACAGTTAAGGTGACAGCACAGACCACCACTTGTTTCCATGAAGGAAGCACACTACCATGTTGTGGTATTTAACAGGGCAAAGAAGGGGGATGAGCAGATGCTGTGATGGCTGCCTGCACCAGGCAATGAACTCTGCTGGCCTTGCTTGAACTACAAGCATACAGGGAACTACACGCCCATAGACATTATAACACTATGCTCATGTTCTACTAAGAACTGATACACAACAGGACAGCAGAAGTTGAAGTACCATTTGTCCATCACTTCTGTCTGATCTATGGTAATCCTTTGAGAAAACCTGGCTAATACCTACTTGAAGACTCTAGAAGATAGAGAACCTTGTATATACCTTGCTAACTACCTATTCCACATCTGGATTGGAAACAGAATACAGATAACTGCTAAATTTAATTTTCTCTGAAGCAGTTCAAACATTTGCTTAGAGAACTATTTCTCCTCTGAAGGTATTTACCAGTCAAGAACAAACTGCATCTTAACCCAGTTAGTTGATGTAGGGAAGACTGGGATTTTTGAGTCATGTTTTTCAGACCTGAAATAATTATTATAGAACTATTCTGAATTCTTTTCAATTTCTGAGACTTTTATTTCAGTTAAAGGCTGAAAACCTCTATTAAATACACAAAACCAAGACAATCCAAGAGATTAAAAGCCTTTTCAGAATATCTAAGTAAATCAGAGCATTTAAACACCATGTGTTACTTCAGTGACTACAAATAAATTATATTTCTAGTCATCCTCTAGGGCTATTGGTGAAATGGTTGACAGCTGATACATTTCTTTTTACTAAATTAAAACTACTTTTATCCCAGTGTCCCCACAGATTCCATTTAACAAAGCATTTATACTCTATTTAGGGGTAGGCATTGCTTTCAGGTGTTTGGGGGGTCTTGTTCATTTCCACATGTGTTAGTCTGCTTATTTGCTTTTTTTTTTTTTATAATGATGCTTTGGTTTTGTATCAATATTTTGTAGACAGATTCTTTTATCATTTCAGTGTTTCTACTTGTGAAGTATATCACTTTGTGCCTGTGTGCTGCAAACAATATAATTTCCTGGACAGAATGCTCATCTGTATGTCTCACTTCATTCACTGGGATAAATCAATGTAGCACTGTGCCTCTTTCCCAATTTTTAAAACACCAAGGCAGTAAAAAAGATAATGTTTAGATAGATACATGCAACTCTGAATAGCTTGAAATAAAAGCAGTACATAAAAGCTAGATATGATGTTCATAGGGGAAAAGAGGATAGAAATGTATTTTAAAAGAGGGATTTAAAACAGGGCCATGGTTGTCAAAACACCATGGAGCATCTCACATTTAGAGGTGATCTATAAACATCCGTGAGTTCTGAGTTGAACTGTCTTTCTTTCTATAACAAACTGGAAAATGGCATTTTTGCTATTAAGAATCCATTCTTTTTGTAGCTTTCTCCCTAACACGCTAGTAGTTTTTCACTAGGAGCTTTGCTGATTTAATGAAAATGGATTCACTATTTCTCATTGTAAAGATCAGCTCAGTTCAGCTTCTGATAAATCTAATTTCTACATAAGAGCATGTCTCATCATCAGGAGCCATAACCTGATGAATTGCAGGCTGACTAGATGGCTTAGGCTGTGAGATAAAGAAACAAAAAATTTCCCTTGCAGTTTTCCTCAGAGATGGGATAAAATCACAAGTTTTGCAGCTGTATTCTGCAAGCTATGTTCAGAGTTCCTAATTACAAGGAAGGATTCTTCTGGTGCTGTGGGGATATTCACAAATGCCACTCTAAATTAAAAACAATTGCATAAGAAACTCTAAACTTGGCAATCTGAAGATGATTGCTGCATGTTGGGGCAGCCAGTGCATTAGATATAAATGGAAGGATGTACTGATGTATTCAGTTTGTCTTGAGGGGAGGGGGTAGGATTTTTCCTTTTTTTTTTTTTTTTTAACAGAGGTTTTACTGAGTTTTTTGCTTAGTTATATGTATTAACTATTAGTCAGCACTTAGGCGATGCCACTCTGCCGTGCCTAGTGCATGGTGTGGATGGCATTATGTTCAGAGAAAGTGTTATAAGCAAAGGGGAAAAAAATTCTGCGTCCTCATGCTAAAAAAAAAAAAAAAAAAAAAGTTTTAAGTGTTCAGCTATGGTTTTCTTGCTTCACTGTTGCTTTCTTGAAAATGGCTACTCAGGATGCTCATAGACCATAGGTGTCATTCTCAGGTAAAATCACTTAACTGCCATGATGGCCAACCCAGATATAAGGCTTATGATGGACATGGGGAGATTGCCCTGTGCTTTCTGGTTTGCTTGCCCGTGCCAGGGAGGAATTTGTTTTGCTAATGTGCAATTATTAGCTCTAGTCAAATACATCATAAGGAAGGGACAGAAAGAAAAGCTGTGATTGTTAACTGACTTTGTTGATTGATCTACTTAGAGCTTTCAGTTGCATTCCTGGTATGTGATGTATGCTTTTGTTAAGAAAGGTACCTGATTCAGCTATAAAGCACAGTGAAAATATATCTATGTCTAGTTAGCATGAAAATCCTACCTTTAGTGTAGTACATAGTAAAAAATGGAGTATAGGGTGTATATTAATTAACAAGTCCATTTACAAAATTTGATTGCATTTCTCAGAGAAAAACAGCTGATCTCATCAGATAGTGTAAAAGAATCCAAAACCAACAGGAAGGAAGGTTCGTTGACTGTACTCCTCTTCTTGCTTTTTCTAGAGACTGCCAAGTGTGAGTCATGGCACCCATGAAGTTGAGTGCATTGCATTTGAAAACTAAGCTGTTGTCAGGCAAACCATTCTCTAGCTTGGTATGAACAAACCTATGCTAAGCTTTCATATAACACTCAATTTAAAATTGGACAGTCTTTCAAGACATAATAATACAGAAGGCGCAATATGAGCTCTGAGAACATACTGTAGTCAAATATATAAAAGGGGGAGAGAAAGGACACCATTCCACTATCAGTGCTTCCTCCCTTACAAAACATAGTTGGAATCTACATCTTGCAGTTTCCCCTGGCAACTCTCTACTATCACAGAATACAATGTCCCAAGGCTACACTCCATTACACTGCACCATCTTTTCCTTTTCTCTTGCTCCACAAGCTTTAATGAAGCCCATCAAATTTACACAAGTGCCCTATTTACTGTACAGAGATTACGTCAAGAAATTATGTTGGCTTCCTATTAATGCCTGAATATTGGCAAATGATCATGAAAGTCAATTGCTGTTCAGCTTGTTAAGTGATGGTATGTACTGCTGCCTTGCCTAATTACAGCAAATCAGATGTTTCCTGTTGTGGAAAACAATAGCAACAAATTACTAACTCTTGGTGATTTAAGGGGAATAATATATCTTGAGAATCAAATAAAACAGAGCATTGGAACATGAATTTCTGTGGATGTTTTATCATCAGTTTATTTTTATGTGTATTTATGGATACCTAAAGCTGAATTCATGTGGAATATTCAAATTTTGAAATATACATGACTGATCAATTGCACAGTAGTAGCTTTTCTCAACTGATTCAGACCTGAACTATATTCAGAGCTGAATTTGTGCACTGTATTTTTATAAGCTTTTCCCCAAGAATGGTCTTTTGATGGAAAAAAAGGAACATGCAGCGCAGTAGGCACTAGTATCAAGAATGGTAAAGATAATCTACAAATAGCTTGCTGGGTGCACACACATAAAAGGAATTGGCATTACTACAAGAAGACCAATGGGAACTTAACCTCTATGTGAGATCTAAGTGCTCCAAATGAAGACATTTTTGTGCAGATGCATATTGTCTCTGTTTCTGAGCCAGCAGATCCCCAAAACATGTTCTTACACTGAGGGATTATTAGGACATCATGATAACTCCTACGCACACTCTTTGCCTAACTTCTGCATGCAATTTCAATGGCTCTAGCTTTACATTTAATAAAACCATGGTTAGTATAACAGCCTTTGGCTCTTTATAAATGATGACACTGATTTCCTTCACTTGCCACTTAACTAAGAGGAAGGCTGGATCAATCAATCAAATCTTTACAGAGTATCATTAAAGAAAATAACTGTTGCATAAGCCCCATTTAAAGTGTAGAATTCAAACTGAAGAAACGTCTTTTAACAAAAATCTGACTAGAAAACTAAAAAAAAAAGTAAAAAAAAAGTTGTGGGTTTTTTTTTTTAAATCTCCTGCTTTTTATTTTCTTGAGTTTAAACTGAATAAATGAAGTAAAAATCATTTTTGCAACTTGAGAAATTCTTGAGAAATTGCTTGTTAAATCATGACCATGTCCATACTCCTCTAATTTTCCTCATGCAGCTCAGGGACAGAAACAGAATTCCAGGAGGAAAACTTCAAGGAAGTTTCTTTAATCTACATACCAGCAGCAAATCATTGCTACATATGAATATAATTAATATGGATCTCAGTGTCTATCAAAATACATACCCACTCCTGTTGGAATTTTCTAGGCATTGGCCTCCCCAGCCTCTGGAAATTTCCATCTGGAAGCAGTAAGCAGGTGAGTTGAGGAGAACCTCTGTACATTGGGCTCAGTGCTGTACTGAGCTTCTGCTGTGATGATCAAAACCTGTTGAAGAGCTACGTGAGGAGGGACACTTTCAGGCCTGTTTAGAACTAGAAATGCAAAGGCTTCCCTTTGAGCCTAGGGGAAGGATTGAGTAAGGTTTTGTTGGAGCATGTCAAGGAAGATTCCTCTAACTGCTGAGCATGCTCATTTATAGCCAGACTGATGCAAAGTCCTGGAAGGACTGAGAGATATAATGTGCACATCCGTTTAGAGGGATTTGAAGTGACAAAATCAGTTCTGTTCATTTTGTTCCAATCAGTTTCCTATTCTGTGATCTTGTTCATGATCAAGTCTTATGTGTTTGATCTCAGACATCTGTGTTTTACTCTAAAACCAAATGATTGTAAGATTCTTTACAAATTTCATACATAAATTATTTCAGTACCACCAAAATGGAAAAAAAACCTGAACTACATTTCTGGCTGCTCTTATTTAAGGAATTTTTGATGTAAATGATACAGACTTGCCTTCTTTTCACTCTGTCTCACTTCCTTTGCACTCCCATATAACTTTTTCTCCCATCTCTTTCTCTGTCCTCCATCCAGAGAATTCAGGTGTCTCATATCCTGTTCTCTGGACAATGTTCATTTCCGTGACCTCTACCACTCTTGATTACTGTAATGACTGTCTTTAGTAATTATCATCATCCTGTTCTGTTTTTCCAGAGCAATGCCTACTGTAGTGAGTTTCAGATTTGTAAAACATGTGTTATACTAGCAAAAGCTTAAATACTTCCTCTCTTCCTGAGTAATGCTTGTACACATCTCCTAAAAAATCAGTAGCTTTCTCCAGTGGTCCTGAATAAACAGAGTTGACCTGTTGGAAGTGACTCAGCTGAGCTGAGCACATCAGCCAAAGTGAAGTGCATCTCACAGTCAAAGAGGTTCACACTTTCCTTGAGCTGATATATAAGGAATTTCTCTGTGCCTTGCAGCCACTTAATTTCATAAGCACCTCTGCTTTATGTAATAAGTATATTCAGGAAAATGTTAAATGGCAAAGGAATTAATAAAGTGCTGAATGTGCATGCCTATTATACTTTCAAACACTTTGTAACTACTAATTGTTGAAGAAACCTTCGTACTCTCAGGAAGCTTGTAGTGTAATAAGAGAATGCAGTAGTTAAGTACAAGAAAAATCTTCTGCTAGTTACTGGTGTTGTTTTGTGAGCTGTGTGCCAGGATGTTATAGTAATAGGTGCTGAGCAAAACACAAGTAAAATAAGTGACCCTCTTTTCAAGACAGCAAACAACATCATGTTGTTGGTAGTGTTAATGGGACATGCTTTTGGTTTAAAAATGTTTTTCAATATTTTAGTACAATGTAGACAAAAATTATAACTCAGTTCCAGCCTTTTGTCATTGCAAGTACATGCTGAGTGTAGTTATTGCTGGGTCCAATAGTTCTTTCTGGAAAGCAGTTGTCTACAGCAATGTGGATACATTGTCTGCAAGAACTTCAAAGAAGCCACTGATTCTCCAGTTGAATCCTGCCTCTCCAGAAGACGGTGGCTCCTGCCAAGCTGCAGCTAGTGCCATCATTCAGAATGACAGCAAGTCTATAAGAAACTATATGGTGCTGTTCAAAGATCAAAGTGGCTTTATGACTTACCACAGATCACAGCATTCCATTTTCAAAGTGTGGGGACTTTGAATTTCCTCTTTTCTCTAGACTGAAATTCAGGTTGATACAGAAAACAATATGCCTCTGTTGGAGAAGGTGACAGCAAGCATCATGTTTGGCAAATTGAAGATTTGGACAACTTGCCTCTGGTTCTTGAAAGACCTCCAGGAACTATTTGTATTTCAGACAGCAGAGGATAGCTCTGATATTAGGTCTATACAGAGATCAAGGAGAACTGACTGCCCTCTTATTCCCACCATATTTTGCTCTTCATCAAGGCAAGTCTCATGCTTTTCACATTTGACCAGAAGATGCTTTCTCAGGAGATTTCTAGTGCTTTTGCACCAAGTCACAGTGGAAAATCTTTCTCTTAACTTTTCAGTCCAAGCAAATAATAAACATGAACTGACTCATTTTGCTTCATGTTGTGACTAAAATGTAAGGCCCTGAGTCAGAATTCCTACTTTTTATACCAATCCAGTCTTCATCTGTCTTCTCTAATGGTAGTTTTTCATCCAATCCACTTCTATTCCTTAATACTAGTTCAAATAATAATTGAAATTTCTTACTGCCTCTGTCAATGTTTATCTGGTAATTACAAGTGAATCTAAGCAAAATAGCAGAGAAAACAGATGGTGCAGATAAAGACACATTGTCATACAAAGTACAACAGCATCTTGTTGTAAAGAATTGCTCCTTCAGCCAGTGTCAAATATTTTTAAAGGAAGTTTAATTTTTAACTAATTCTTTCTAAAACATGTGTTAACTTTGTAAAGAAATTATCCTTGTGTCTTCTGACCCTGAGACTCCAGGGATGGGATAGTGTAGCTGACTGAAAAATAAACAAGGAGACTCACAAAACAATGTTTCCACGGGATGAATAACCATTGTGAAAAGGAATAGGTTCTTTCATCCATGCCTGACATATTTTCCTCTCTTTGGAATATGTAAAGATCACTTTCACTTGGATAATGAATAACCATTGTGAAAAGGAATAGGTTCTTTCATCCATGCCTGACATATTTTCCTCTCTTTGGAATATGTAAAGATCACTTTCACTTGGATTTTATAATGGTAAATATTGACATTTTGAACAAGAGTAAGAAATACATAGATGTATGTGTTTGCATGTCTGAGTATACAGAGCTCCAGTCCAGGGAGGATTTTGTGTGTAGGTAGGGAAGATTCTCCCACTCTACCACAATCTTGTGAGACCCCAGATACCCCAGATACTGTGTTTGTCTCTGGGGACCCCAGCACAAGAAAGACATAGACCTGTTGGAGCTTGTTCAGAGGAGGGCTGCAAAGAAGATAAGAGGGGTGGAACACCTTCCCTGTGAGGACAAGCTGTGAGCTGAGGATTGTTCAGACTGGAGAAGAGAAGTCACCAGGGAGACCTTATAGTGGTCTTCCAGTACTTAAAGGGAGCCTACAGGAAAGATGGGGAGGGACTCTTTATCAGGAAATGTAGTGATAGGATAAGGGGTAATGGTTTTCATCTGAAAGAGCATAGGGTTATATTAGATATCGGGAAGGAATGCTTTACTGTGAGTGTGGTGAGGCACTGGAACAGGTTGCCCAAAGAAGTTGTGGATGGCTTCACCTTGGAAGTGTTCACAGCCAGGTTGGATGGGGCTCTGAGCAACCTAATCTAGTGGAAGGTGTCCTTGGTCATGCCAGAAGGGTTGCAACTAGATGATCTTTAAGGACCTTTTCAACCTAAGCCATTCTATGATAAGTCTAAATTTGACTTCAGAAATAGAAATCACTGTTCATGTTATCAGATTAGACAGACTGATTAGACCAAAGTGTGTTTCACAATCCTGATCAGACAACTGGTTATCTCAGTGTGTGAGAATGATCTGTAATGCTGCTGGTTTTTTTAAACAAAACCCAACAATTTGCTATCAAATCTCTCCTGATCCTCATTATGTAGCTGAGTTAATCTCTGAGCATTTTAGAGCTCATCTCCTTCTGTGTGTCAGTGCAGGCCGTGTGCTTACTTTTGCTCTTAATCTGGGTTATGTTTAACCTGTTTATGTATCATATGGGTGAGACATTTTGTTTCAGGATTTGAAGCTGAACACACCAAAAATCTGTAGGACCATGTAGTGGTTGTTGTTGGTAAAATTTTATCTCTTTTCTGCTCATTTTTGTTCTTTAGTAGTTTCCATATATGTCAGGTTTGCCCTTATTAGAGATTGGGGTTTTTTTGAGGTACTGTGTGATATTAGTCATCATGGAAGAATATCACTTAGAAAAATTTCTTAGCTAAAGGGCAATTGTACTTCAGTGCAACTGGCTGGGGTTCTTGCGGCATGACAGCTTCAAATCCTAGCAATTTGATTCTGTGTTTTCTCTTTGCTACACAATAACCTGAAGTTTCAGATGTGAAACAAACTGTATAACCACAGGATATGTAGCCAGACCTGGCAGTTACGTAGAGCAGAATTTTCTTTTAATAGTCTTTATTTACCTACTATTTTACTATGTATTTATTGACCTTCAGAAGATGGATTCAACCCCCTAGCTTGGCTTGACCATAATTCCTAATAGTTACTCCTGGATAACAGTTGGAAAATTCTATTTCCATGGGTTTAACAAACCTTGTGACTCTGAAAATGAAATTTAGACAGAAGGACCATGAAATCAAAGAGAGCTATGTTGTGCATATCTTGGCTTCGAAAGCATCTGGGAAGGGAACTGCATATTTTGAGAGTGCAAAGCAAGGACACCAAGTGCCTGATTTGTGGGCTGGATCTAGAGAGGTCATAGAATCATATAATAATCTACCTGACAAAAAAACAAGTGTTTCCATATGCAATATTATATGCAGTCCCCCATAATTTCAAGTAACCTAGATCCTTATATATCTTGAGCTTTAAATCAACATAATGTACTGATGCATGGAATAGATTAAGTCAGATTGCTGGAGGGGGTGCTTCTTTTGGAGGTCACTGTTGTCACATCAAGAGCAATTGAATTGTACATGAAGCAGCTGCAAAAAGCACATCAGTGTGAGGGAGGCAACCTCCAGGTGATAGGTAGGCTGAGGAGCTAAGAAAGTAATGGCTTCCATCAACAACTTCATCTATTTCCTACAAAAGCTGGGGGAGGCTATGGTCTTGTGAAGATGTGGATCAGAGATGCTTGGAATTAGAGGACTGAAAAGCCAGGAAGGCAGCTGACAGAAAATCAATGGTTTGTCCCCTGTCAGTGTTGCCAAAGCAAGTTGTGTCAAAATGTTACTGTATTCTGTAATTTACAAAATTGCAAATGCTTGGCACAACATCAAAGCAACCTGTACGTGTCCTTAATGGGTCTGCCTTCAGAAGAGGAGCTGAGTGCATCCATGTTTTTTGTCTTATGCAACTGTTTTGCCTGTTTGTCAAGATTCTGAAGCTACGTAAAGAAAATGTGAAAATTAGCATGACTGAATTATCTCTACACTGTTAACACTGAATTTATTGTCCATAAGTATATCATCCTGTAGTAGTCATAATCCATTGAAGTGAATGGTGAACTTCCATTGACTTAAAGAATTTACCCATGTATTTTCAGTACATTTCCACTGCTTTCACAACTCTTACCTACCTCACCAAGCATTCACAGCTTTAGCATTTGAATGAATTTATACCAGTTTTAACATCCTCTTTCAAGAAGTTTATAATTATGATTCCTTAAAGGATTAAACTTCATAGAAAATGACTGCATATCGTTACTATTCTTTTAAAGCAATCAGTCAATTACTACAGTAAATGTTATGTAGCATTGCTACATATGCTTTGACTTTGCACACTGTTTTACACGTATTTGATGGTAGAGTAATTAGGGATGTTTTTGTGTAAGATGTTAAGGAAATGGAATTTTGTGACCCCAACTATGTCCTTCCTCTTTTGTGGAAAGAAGTTATGTTTTGGCTTGCATTTCAGACAGCATAGCACTGAAATGACTTAAAGAAGATAGGCTAAAAAAAAAATATTTGAAAAATTGAGGCTGAAACCTTGCAGTTTGGAAGAGATTAACACAGAGATCTTAGATCTGCTGAGGATTTATGACTCTTGTATGTTTACAAGAGATTTTGTCCCTTTTGCTTGGCTTAGGAGCCTTTTTTCTCTTTCATCTGACTATGCTATTTCTATCACTGCATTTGTTAATTTCAAGTAATGAAACAAAATAATTAAATGCTTGAAGACTTCAGTGCATTAGTATTACTACTCAGTCCATGTAGTCAAAGTCCTGGGGAGAAGAACCAGTGATGGCAATGGCACTTTACACTGTACACATATTCTTCTTTTACTCTTTCTGATAAGCACATAAACCACAGAAATTATTTATGTTCAGTTCTGTGTATTAAAGAAATAATATATCATGAAATAAGTACAGCTTTGTGGAGTACACAGATTGTTCAAAGAGAGACCATTTAATATTAGCAAAATCTAAGGGGACCCCAAAACACAGGGGTGATGCAGCCTGTGGAATGAGGAGGTGAGGAGGAAGAAAATAGATGGACAGCTATACAACTGACTGTCCAAATCATTATTCATGTGCAAGTACTAGTCGTTGAACAAAATCAAATGATTTTCACTAGTTTTCATTTGCACATCTCAATGTGCTTTTCATTTTAAAGGCCTGTACCTGATGGCCCATGCTACTACATTTCAGTTCCACGGGACAAGAAAGTAAATAATTATTAGCTTTGTGTAAAAGTTAAAATTCCCTTTGATATATTAAATAATCTTCTTCCAAAATGTTTGCTTCCCTTTCATTTCAAATAATGTCTATTTCACAGAAAATTAAATGGAAATATGAAAGAAATCTTCAAATTCTGAAAAGCATAGTGAAATGACCAATTGGTAAAACTGGTAAAATAGATTGAAGTTCACTTTATTCTACACAATTCAGCTTACAATCTAATTCCAACTTCTGCTGAAAGATTTTCTTAGGCAACAATCAAGTCTTTCTTCACCTAAAACAAGGAAACGAGGATTTTTATTTTCTTCTTGCAATACTTTTTCATTTCTACAGCTTCAGCAGTTGATATACTAACCTTTCTGACGCTGATTTTAACCTTTCGATGCATATCAGGTTTGTTTTTCTGTTGTTTCAACTTCTTTTGTCATCATGATAATGTTAAGTAGACAGTTGGACTTGATGAACTTGGAGGTCTTTTCCAACCTTAATGATTCTATGATTCTATAGAACATTGCCTTTGGTTTATCCCTTCTTTTTCAAATGTCTTACACACCAGATAAACACACAAATAAAAAAATAATTGTTGCACAAATTAGGGCTTGACGAATTTGGAGAAGTATCAGCAGTACTAGTGTTGAAAAGATAAAGTTTTGAATTTGCTTATCTTGATGCTTTTTAGAACTGAAAGCTTTCCCTGAACGTGTTTGGATTTTAGAGAGAAGTGGTACCACACAGGTATGAGTTATCAGAGTGAATACAAAAATACTTAGCACTGGCCAAAATAAAAGAAAGTTTTTCATCTTTCAGGTAAGGGAAAACATTTCTCACCTTTCTGGTCTGAATTTTCCCAGGTTTGAAATCAAATGTCATATTAGAAAGCCTATTGTCTCACCATTAAAACAAATATGAGTCATTCACCTGTTTTCTCACCCTTCTTTGTTGATGCCTGGGAACGGTCTGTTAGCTTCTTCATTCCAGATAGTGAAGTCCCTTTTGCCTATATACAGCATTTGCAGTAGCAGCACAAATTACACCTCTGCCAATATGGCTTTGCTCTGACTTGGGATTTACCACTGCTCTGTGCACAACTGAACAGAAAGCCTGAAGCAAGCCATGTTGTGGTCCCCTTCACTAGTAATCCAACTGATACCCTATAAAACTCATGTAAATGTAAACAGAAACCAGACTGTGACTGGACCCTAAATCAGTTCATAATATTCGTGTATGCAGCCATTTTCTAATTAAATCAGGAGTCATGTCTGATGAAAATCAAGGTCCACACCGTATTCTAGATCAGTGTCCCAAGTTAATGGGCACCTGAAACTCTCTTCCTGATGTTTTCATTATTCTATATGATGCTTGTTGATGTTATCCAATGCTGTTTATGTGAACTATCCAATCCATAGATGGGAAATTATTTCTATATTGTTTCTATAAACAAAAAAAAACATTAAATTAGGGATCTTTCCCATCACTAAAATCTATGAATAAGTATACAGAAGTAAATTGAGAGGGTTTTTTAATAATCTAGTGACATTACATAACTCCAAATGTTCTTAGATTAAAATAAAACAAGTCTGGAACTTGTAACCTTACTCCTTTTCTATAGATTTACTATACTGGACAATATAAATTTTATAAATCAGTAATGTGTATGTTCATTTTTTTTAATGACGGAAGTAGCCTTCTAATGAGATACTTTCTCCCTAGCCTTGACTGAAAAAAATATTACCAGTAATACATAGATAGTTCATATCCAATTTATTATTCTTTAGGGACTTTCATGTCCCCTGATCCTTCTATTCTAAATTTCCTTCTTCCTTCAGTGATCGACCTGCCTAAATTGTGAGGGTACCTATGCATGAGCATCTAAAGTTCTATATATGCTTAGATTTCCTGTTCTATGCTGTGAAATAGGAGGTTATTCACAAATCCTCAATGCTGATCCTCTGCCCAAATTCCCTTATGTTCTCCCTTGCTAGGGAAATGTCTGAGCTCAAACCAATTGCCTGGGAACCCACCATAATAGCTGGGCTCACATCAAAAATGTTGTCCACAAGCACTTCAAAACTGATATTCCCAAAATGCATTTGAGTTACAAAGGAAAAGGACCTTTCTCCCATTTCTATGTCCTTGGCTTTATGTTGTCCAAGGAGAGAGAAAGCTGAAAGAAAAAGAGTAATATAAAGAAAGTTTTTTTTTTTTTTAACTCAGCAATTCCAATTACAGCATGCACTGAATGGAAAGGAGATTGGGAACTCTAATATGAAACAGGGAACCATTAGAGTAAAATTATTCATCAGAAACAGATGAATTTCTAGCTCATATTGGAAAAGATGTCTGACAATATGCAGGCAGGATCAAGGCTGCAAAGCCAGACAGAATAATGGACAGATGAGTTTGGGGGAGCTGCAGAGGATTCCCTTGATGTAGACACCTTTCTCAGGAGCCATGTACTCCTGTTATGACAGCAATTTTGGAGATGAAATCAAGTTCAGGAGTCTAAACCATGCACTAACAAACCAGTTTTATGGGGCAGATAAATGAGGTCTACAGTCATATCAGCAACCTGTGTCCTCCTTTGGGTACCATCTCACTCTGAATATCATGCCCTTACCAACCACAATTCTCGTCTGAATCATACTGACCTTTGCACCATGGCCTTTGGTCATTCCAAACAACCTTGAATCTCAGCTACTCAATAGTAATAAGCATCTTCTGACAGTTCACATGGGCTGTCTGTAAATACACTGAAACTTTTCACAGATCCCAGATGGAGAACTGTAAGGTAGTTGGTTCCACATATGGTGCATCAAGGGTGCTTCCAGCCCTTCATTGCATCTGTAACAAGATAAGAAACCTACCTGAGGGCAGTAAATTGCTAATAAACTGGAACATGGCATCCACATCTAGACACTATCCAGCCATTTCACAGGATTCAGCCTGGAGGAATCTGCCTTAAAAAGTTTCCCAACAGCAACATATCCAGTGTAATATATAAACTGCAAGAGCAGTGCATCCGTTGTCCTAGGGTGGGATAGACACAAACTTCCTTAATGTTATTTTTCTTTGACTGTGCTTGTCCACCCTCTCCTTCCATTCTTTTCATGAATACAAAAAAACTGTTCCTCTGCACAATTTATTCACCTTTATTGTCCCCTGTTGAAAAAGCTGCAGCAGGCCTAGCAAAGGACAAGTTTCATCAGAGTCTTCATCATCCTCAAACTTACATGTTCAAGCCCTAAGGAAAAGCAGATGGGAATTACTATAATATCTACAACCTTGCACTTCAGACCAGTTTTGGGGGGAGCTAAGGGATATGTAAAGGAAAAGCCAATCATGAACTCATTAAGAAGTGTCAGGAGATTGAAAAGAATGCATCTTTTTCCCCTCATTCCCAACACTCTAAAACTACTATACTGCCTCAAATGTCATTGGCAGCTATATGAAAATCAGTATGTGGTCCCCTGCTGGAGCATTTCCTAAAGATGGCCAGGAAGAAAGTGAAAGGTACCTTAGGATGGAGGCAACTTTTCACCTGTCCATGCACAGTACCTGCCATTCTGTCATGTGCAAACACAATTTTTACTGGCACTTGGATGAATTTTGAGTTGTTGGTTTGGGTTTTTTTGCTGGGTTTCAGGTAATATAGCTGGGCATACATGAGTGCAGTTTGGGTGAAGCAGATTAAGCAGGCTCTCTAATATCCAGGTTCCTTTCCAAAGACCACAACGAAAGGGCTGAAGATTTGAGGAGTGCCATTCCATGACAGGAGATAGTATGTCTTGGTGTGCCACCTATATTGAGAAGGGAGAATAGCTAAAGGCAAATATTAAAGTGCCTCCAGTGCTGAGACAGGACTATAACAGGAAGTCAAATTAATTACTTAGTCAAGCAGGACTGATGAAAAAGGTAAATTCATACATTTGAGGGATTCACAAATGTACTCGGAATGCTTGTTCTGGAGAGAAGGAACCAAGGTGCCCAGGAGGCCAGCTAAGCTCTTTTTCCAAGAGCTGCGTATTAAAATCTCCCAGTATGGCGAAGTTCTGTGCTTCAAACAATCCTGCTAATTGCTAACAAAAAGAGTTACTTACTTGATCTGTCTGGATGTGCAGTAGATCCCCCAATGATGCCTGTTTTCTTTTCCTCTGTATTGTCATTCAGAATTTCAATATGTTTTTCCTACTGCTTTCTACATATTTGCGTGATATACGTGGCATAATCCCCTTCACCATTTTCCCTCCTGTTGTGCCTGAACAAGCTGTGCTATTTGGTATTAGTATTCCAGTCACATATTCTCATGACAGTATCCTACCAAGTTTCTGTTATGTCAGTTAAGTTGTAATTTTTATCTTGAATTGTTTTCTATCTCCTTCTACAATTTTTAATATATTTTACATCAGTATAAAGATATCAAGGCTGAGTATCAATTGGTTTTCTTTCTTATTCTTCCTCCAATGACCTTTTTAAAAAAATCATATAATTTTCATTTTTTCAGCTTTTTTTGTCTAGGCCACTGTGGGTCATGTTTATTTGGACACTCCTGTCACCAGCCTGACAGGATATTTTAGCACATATCTGAACAGATTAGCTAATTCTATGATTCTAAATGTTTTCCTTCTTTCTTTCTTACATGGAGAACATTTTTCCTCAGCAGTCCTTCCCATCCCATCATGGAAGCATGTGGTTATACTGAGGAAGCCAAGGTCTTCCTTATAACACTGTGCACAGCCATGCATTCTTTTTTCCCATCCTTCATGTACTCATTTAAGATTGTCTAAGTGGAAACTGCAATCATAAGTGCCTCTGGGCTCTTCCATCTTTTCATCCAAGAAGCATCTACATCACAAAAATGACAGTGACTACTTATTATCAGAGAGACACATGATTCCTGGAGGCTGAAATAACCTCCAGTTTCTTTAGCAGAAGTAAGACTTTGTACAGAACCTGAATGTACCAGGACCCTAATATGAAACACTGTGTATTATTATTGATAAGACTGATGCTAAAATGCAAAAATGAAAAAAAAAAAAGAAAAAGAGATCAGAATAGACATTCAGAAATCACATACTTTTACGTCTATGCTCCAAAGTAAGATCACCTCTACCAAAACTGCTCATGAATGATGGTTGCCTAACCAGACTTTTAAAAATTGCCAGTAATAGGACACTGTGGACAATCACAGCCTGTTTCAGTACTTCACTCTCCTGCATTTACTTTTTCTTATGTGGAACAACTTTCCTCTGATGCAGTTTACTTGTTCTAAACACAATAAATACAGAGAAAAAAATATTCTCTTCTTTGCAAACTGCCTATATCTATACTCCTAAAATAAACACAGCCAGAACACAGGCCTGAATGGCAGAGCTTGATTATCTACAAGGTCAACGTTCCTAGAACAGGCCCTCACAGAGTTTGGGCATTGCCCTAATCACTTTCCAAACACAGTTCGAGACTTAATACCAACTCAGATGCAGCTATGTCATCATGAAGACTTTAAAAGAGCTTAAAGGCCAGATAATGTCTCCAGGCCAAAGAATAATCTCTAGTATTGTTTGCTTTGTTTTTTAGATAATGTACCCTGAATATAGTTAAGAATTCTTATCAACTCTCCTTTTTTTTTGGACTAAACAATGTCATTCTCACCCTTTCTTTACAGACTCTAGATCATTCTCACTGGAACCTGTATTATTTTCAACTAATATTCCCCAAATTGGTCCCTGAAGTGCAATTCCCAAAGTGCAATACTCAGCTGCCCCTCACCAATGCTGAGTGAGAATGAAGATGATGATATTCTGTGTACTACAGATAGTATTCCTATTCATGCGTTTCAAATTGCTTTATACAGTTCTCTAAGTACAGTTGGATGAATTTAACGTACTCTAATTGATTTTGTAAACCTCAAACTTATTTAATACCTTTAAGTATGCTACTCAAGCATTTACAGACCATTTTTCATTATTTTGCATTTATTGCTGAAGCTGATTACATTATCAGTGACAGCACAGGCAGATTTTTCAGTGAGAAAATTTAATATTTTGGCCTCTCTGGGGTAACATTTTTGTAGCAACAGTTGGTGGTCATGGGGATGCTCCTATTACTTCTACTATTTTTGTACCTGTTCTGTGGATCATTGAGAAATTTCTTTCTCAAGAGCTGTCAGCCTATCCACTTGCAAAAGCACTTACGTGTGTTTTAAAATTAAATGTTACATTGTTAAGGCTTTTTAGGAACAAACTGTGCCTCATAAATCAATTTCTTTGAAAGGAATCCCTAGAAGATCAAATCAATAAAATAAAAATGATCAAGATAACTAAATAGTTATCATTGTCAAATGACATCCTATCTATTTATCTTGTGCTGTTGTGGCCTCTGTTGCCCATGATAATTGACCTTGGCATATGTTACTTGTTTTTTGAAGGTTCAACTGCATAGCTTCTCTGTTGCAAAGATGTGGTGTTACAGGAAGCCAGGCTCTACCATCACCTCTTACCTTTTAACATGGAATTTGCTATGAAATAAAACCATTTGTGGTGGTCCACTGCAAAGCTTGTAGGCATGAACAGATGGTTTGTGATCTGCTCATAGAATAGGTGTTTGCCCAGAGCAGGAGACCATAAGAGTGACTGTATCAGTGTCTGACATGTAATGAAAGAAGTTTGCTAATTTATAATATAGTTAATGCTCACTGATAAAGGGATGTGTACAGTAGTCTCAGTCTTATCTCTTTTGCCAGGTTTACACTGGTGTGGCACCACTGAATTTAGAGAAGCAGTTCCTGATTTACTTCAGGACAAGGGCAGAATCAGATCTGATTTTGCACCACAGCCCATACAGATGACAGCCCTCACTGGGAAACATGCTGGGTACATATAAGAATACTTTAATATACATAAACATACTTATAGCCTTTCCCCATTTTGTGAGGATATTTTGGATCTTTCTGGTGCCTTTCATTATAAAATATTTCTCAGCTGAATCCAGGACAGCTAAATCATGACTGGTTTCTTTTGAGTAGGGTAGCCTGCCTAAATCACTGCCACATTCTTCCCATAGCAGTCGTTTAAAATTAATAGCACATGCAGAGGAAAAACTAAACCCTTTGACGTCACTCCTGAAATGAGGAAACATAAACATAGAAGGCTTCACTCCACCGAGCTGACAGTGCAGGCGCGGATTGGTCTGCTCTCCCGCGCCTGTGGCAGTTGACAGCACCTCCCAGTCCTGCACGGCCTTCGGCTCGCTAACACTGGCAGGCAGACTGCAGCAAGCTCAGCTCAGCTCTTCCCCAGCCCTTACACTGGCAGAAAAGTGCACTCTCTTCCTGAGCTTTTTTGCTTCTTAAGGTGGTTTTACTGGCTGGGTTGGGGGACTTGGGGAGGTTTGCATTTTCTTTTATTTTTTTTCTTTTATTTTTTATTATCATTATTATTTTTGTTCGCTGCTGTTACTTAATTGTATTTCTAATCCTGGATGCAGTTACTGGATTCTGCAGTACAAGTCTTCATGAACAAGCTGCACCGCTTAGAGATTTCACGGCATTCAAAGGTCACAGAACTGCCACTATGGTTAAATGTCTTGTTTAATGGTTGAGGTATGTACAGCAAATCAAAGAGGCAGCATGATTATTTTTGAAGGGGAACTGAAATAGTAATGGGGAGAGGGAGATAATACTATTATTTAGTGGAAAAGATTTTTGCTGATGATTGTTACTACAGCAACCGTGTTTTGAATTTCCTTCCTTTTTCTCTTTATTCAAACTAGATAAAAATTTTAACTTACGTTGATTTAACCATTTGGTGGTGAAAAAGGATTGAGGAAAGAATCTGTTATTGTTAATCCTTTCTGACCCCACCGAGGAAAGAAGTGTGATTGCTTTTTCTATATGTTTTCCTACTGCTCTGTAGCAAGACAGGAGACCTATGACTTTGATGGCTTAGATGAAGAGAGAAGAAACAGAAACTCCTTCTTATCCTGAGGGTGCTGTGAGTTTGTCTGAGAGTTAGTGAGAGAAAGAGTTGGAAATAAACAGGTCAAGCAGAAAAGAGTATCAACCTCATTTTTAGGAGTACATGTACCACATTGGTGGTTTTTTTTTTTTTACTACATGCTTAGATTGCTTTACTGATTTGGGTTCAGAAGTTCAAAATTAAGAAGCAGACTGCACTTTGAGTTACAAGCAGATCTTCAGTGGGAAGGGAGGGAGCTGATTGTCTTACAGTAACACCAGTTTTCAGATAGCTTTTGCTACTGAAAGAGAGAAAAGTAGAAATTTGTTTGGAAGTGGAAGTAATGTAGCCTGATGTCTGTTTGATGGCATATAGGTTCAATTCATATTCGAGCTAGTGATCTGCCTTGAATGAGTATTGCAGCATTACAATGGACAGTGTGTGCTGCAGGAAATGAAAGCAACTGCTAGCATGAAACTAACATTGTTTTCAGGAGTGTGATTCTGAAATACAGGAGGAGGAGCCACTTGACAGAGCTCCTGTGTATGTGTGTGTCTGTGTGTGTATGAGTGGTCTTAATTTCAAACAACACAGTCGACTTCTGTTGTTAATTTGATTAATATACAGGTATGCTCAATGACCAACAATCTTAATATTTTCCCAGTTTGTGAAATGAGACATTTTACATCTCTGTTTGAGATGATTCTGTAGATATAAAGCCCCTGAAATTTGAAAATCTTTTAGTTTAACTTTAAAAATTACTCCTGAAAAAACAATTCATATAACAAGGAACAGAACATGAGCACACCTACTTCATGCAATGCACCTCAGAAGGGTTACAAAAATTAACTACACTAGGCTTAAGCATGCTAGCTTAAGGACTGCAAAAATATTAGCTCTGAAATGCAGAGGATGTGATATGTGCCATGAATGGACAATTGCTATTCTGCAGTGCCTAGTGGGAAAACAAGGACTTTGTGTATTGCAAATGCATAACTGCAGCTCCTCCATTTCCTTTGCTGTATCTTCACTGATGATTGCAGAAACAAAGAGGCTTGTCACAAACTCTTCAGTGCCCCATCTCTTCAGAGATACTTGATTATAATTTTTTCATATTATCCAACAATCCAAAGTCAAGGTCCATTAGTTGCACGGTTATTCTGTAATCCCCATGCCATTCTCCTCTCCTCAGCCCTCCCTAAAGCCTTACTATGTGAACTGCCATCTGTTTTCAAAAACTAAAGGACTGTTTCTCTAGCCCCAGGTTTAGAAAGGTTAAGACAGTATTTGTTAGATGATTAATTACTGAATTTGACTAAGGGAATGCCTCAGCTTGTAGGGACTACAGCCTGTTCTGTAAGGAGCAGCCCTGTAACTACCTGAAGATATCCAAGTTTCCAGAACACAACCTGTAAGACATTTGGTTATAATAATTTCCTAGAATTAAATTATTCACTTCTTCTGATAAACATTTTTAGAGAAGCTTAGTTTTTCATATCTATAATATACATTTTGCCACATCTGTGTTTCGTAGCTACTATTACTGGTGATATTAATACTAAATATGCTAAGTGGACTTCAGATGAGGAAATGGCACTGATTTTCTACATTAGTAAAATAAGTTGATCTGCAGTGCTTTCTCTGACCATTCTCAATTCATCATCAAACACTTTAAGGTTGGCTTTTCTGCAGTGGATGAAATGCTGGCATTTGCACTCACATTGTCTCAAGAAAAAAGTCTGTATTGCAGAAGTTTCATGGGATAAGACTTGCTTCTCATTCTGAGTTTATTTCCGTAGAGTGGAGAAGAGTTGCCACCAGTGGAGTTCTAGTGATTCTAGCAGAGTAAGACATACTCTGCTGAGTCTGACTTGTTTTACTGCAGATCACTTTTTTAAACTGTGAAAATTCTGTAGACTAGTATATAATTATACCATTATAACAGCAGCTGCTTCCTCCCTTTCCTCCCTGTTTATGTGCTTTTCCTTTCCGAAACCCAGCCCTCTGCTTGCTCTTACCAGACCTCTAGGCAGCTCATTGAAGCAAACTGATTTTCCAGTGTCTTCATTACAGTTATGAAGTATAATTGAGCCATTCAATCATACATAATTCCTTTTCATTCACCCCATGGTTCTTCTACCGATAGTTAAATCATATTTTAATGAGAAATGGTCTAAAAATTACTATTTTATGATGTATGGTCTTTTTGTAATTTTCAGTCTTACAGGGAAAATCTTCCCTTGTACTGATTATTTCCTTTATAGAAGCTGTAGGAAGCAGAAATGCCAGCTACAACCAAGCCATTACTGTCAGTATACTAAAACCTGATGCCTCTTTATTTAATCATAAGAATGTTTAAGACCTAATCTGTTCTATAATCAAGCTAGGTAAATGGCCAAAAGCTTTGATGCAGTTGGTCTAACAGGAAAACAAGTCTTTTGGGGCAGGTCAGGAAGACATCCCATGTAAATGAGTGTTCTTAGCAACTCACTACTGTTCATCTTTTCTCCATTTTCATGCTTGAAATTATTACAGCACTCCACGTGTTTGTCACAGGGTGAAAGCAAAACGGACAGCTGGGGTTCTACCAGCTGCCAGAACAAAATTAAGTGGTTTGTAAAGAAATGATGGCTCAGTATTTCTCCTTCCACATCCATATTGGGTGGAAGATGTGACTCTCTAGGTTGGAATTACAGCATTCATTTTTCTTGTTCCTCATCCAGAAAGCAGGCTCACCCTTACAGGGGCATCAATTTTTACACTTTGAGTAAAACATAAGCTCTACACCTACTGTGAAAATTGCACTTTTCAGTCACTAGCTTCAGGATGTAGAACTGATATTATTTAGAGTTTATACCCTGGAGGCACTGGGACACAGACATGCAGCCTGTGTCCAAAAGCAGTTCAGAAGTTTGGATGCTTTTTCTTCCCCTGGTCAACATGAGGTGCGTTAATTTAGGCAGCTAAAGATGAAACATGGTAACTAAAAAGCTGGGCTACAATGCCAGGCACCACATATGCAATCAGATGAGGATGGCTTGTAACACTTTTCTGTGGTTTCACAGTAAATGAGTGAAAATCAAATAATGTGTCTTCTGGTAGTGGTAGGAATTTGTCAGGTCTGAAGCACTAGCTTTGTGTAAATACCAGAGAGTTAAAAGGTTATTTGTTGTTTTTAAGACTATTTATTTAAATAGAAATTCAAAGTGCAAAGTCAAGTTCTGAAAGATTTTTTAGCAAAAAGAATTCTTACATAGTTTCCTGAAATTTTTTTTAGAGCACTGCTTTATTTTGGTTTAACTATTATTCTTGCTAAAATACTATTCCAAGAAAATTGCATTAGAAAACAATATTCGAACCTCTGAACTTAGAATTTCTGTAACGGACTGTGGGATTCAGGAGATGTATTGCTAGGATTCACAGTGCTCAGATCTGGGCTAGTGACAGCTATCTGTTTTAAAGCCTCCAGTTTTAAAGTAGAAAATTAACAAATCAGAGTCAGATCAGATAGAAAAGAAAGCAGTTGCAGAAGCCAGACTTCAATAAGTGAAAAGTTTTGGGCAGAGACAATTTTAAAAAAAACAAAAGTCAAATGATTTCAGCATTTCTTTTGCATATTTTTAACAGTGTGGTATCTGCAGTCCATCAATGCTGTAATTTTGATGCACATTTTTCAATTGTTCCATTCTTAGAAAGTGAAAAATTTATAGCTATCATTTTATTATGTATACAGTGTTGAACTATAGAAATTAAACTAATGAAAGGGCCCTTAAGTTTCATTTTCTTATCCATTCTTTGCCCAGTGGGAGTTGTGAGTGAGGATGGATGAGAACTCAGTTAAGCTACTTATTTAAGCCACATAGTCTCATGGTGCTATACGATATGCTTCTGCTAGCTTACTATCCAGCCAAATAAGACATCCAGGTTGCCTGGGTGGATAAACATAGCTGATGATCTCTCCCTCTTAATAGGTGGGGAGGAGCAATCAGGATTATTCCCATCACACAGAGACAAATTTGTTACAGTTTAGCTAAAGTAGAATTGCATGCAAACACAAACAGCAAGATTTATTTCTCTTTGAGTGAGTTACTTTAAAAATAAGAAACAAATATTTAGAAGAAGATAGTTGCAGAGGTATTTTTTTTCCTTAGCTAGTAGGTTTAGACTAGTTACCCACAAAAATTCCTGGTATGAGAAAACTCACCAACAAATATGTCACTATGGAATATGTTGATGATGGCAATGTAAGGTTCTTAAAAGTAGAGCACATAATCTTCTGTCAAACTAAGTTTAGCTAATTGTCACAGAGGCAGAAAAACACACTTGTGGGGCAACTGCTGTCAAGACCTCTATAAAATTTTATACATGGTTGTTCATAGCAGAGTCTATGATACTAAGCCATCTGGATGTAGGAAAGCTGTTTTGGAAAGGATGATCATTACCTTTCCAAGAATAAAGTGGGAGGTAGGCATGTTTTGACTGCAACTCAGAGATGGCTCAGAGAAATATACAACTGTAAAAGTGAAATTAAGAAACCTCAACTTCAACTAGAGAACTCCTGAAGGATGATAATGAGCTACCATGTAATCACTTCTGGACCCTTTGGAAATTTCCTTGGTTTTTTTCTTTCAGAAAGGGTCTCATGTCCTTATTCCTTTTCTTTGCCCCTACCCAACCTTTTTTTTTTCCCATAGCACACTTCCTGCAGTGCTTGTGAAGACTAGCTAAGCTCTGGGGCTAAGCTCTGTGCCACGTGGAGTGGCAGAGCAAGGACTAATCCCTTGGTGTGGTGGTGTGCAAGGACTAATGCCTTGAAAAGAGGGGTGATGATTCCTAGGTGGTTGCTGTGCTTTAGAAACAAGCATATATTGACATGAAATGCCTTAGTACTCTCCCAAGCATTCATTCAGCTGTCATTCAAAGGGTATAGCTATTTTTCCCTTTACATATGATGATCCTGGTATAGAATGAGAAGTAGGACCTCGACTTAGTTGGTCCCAAAGAACAACATCTGCTTAATATTTATGTAAAAGAGCACCAATTTCCACAAGAAACTGAGGGTGCAGCAGTGCTGTGAGCTTCACTTATGTATGCATCTGCACACTGAAATACACTAAATATGGGCAACACCTGACATTTGGTTTGCCTTTCTGTCAACTTACCACTTCTACTTCATAGAATCATAGAATTGTCAGGGTTGGAAGGGACCTTAAAGATCATCCAGTTCCAATCCCCCTGCCAATGGCAGGGA
>JANHGN010016898.1:0-25963 GCA_024605025.1 Megaceryle maxima
CCCAGGGGGCTCGGACTGCGTCCTCAAGCTGGGGAAAACACGGCCACGTAGGAGAAGGGGGATGGCATCGAGCTGCACGGGCTGCTGCAGCTGGAGCCTTCAGAAAGCTCCCGGAGACTCGAGGTTGCTCTCTGGGATTTTGGAGCTGGAGACAGGGAGGATATGAAATTGGTTACACTCCGATGGAAACAGAAAGACAGAAAGACTGCTTGAGCAGTAGCTGGTCCTGAGGCACAGGTCCTCCTGGCACCTCGGTGGCCTGTGCTGGGCTGGATGTCCGAGGGAAGGGGCCCTTCTACACATCATGTGGACTGATGCTGCATGGAGTAACTGGATCATGTAATGGGCTGGAATGGGAAACCCAACCAGCTGGGAATCCCAGAATGGTTTCTGAAGCAGCCAGAGGGCTGAAAGTGGGGAGTGTGGCCAGAGGTGGAGGCTTATGCTGAGGAGGCCCTGCTGTCTCATCGTCCTGGTTTCACTGGGATAGGACTACATGCCAGCCATGGTGCTGGGAGAAAATGCTGTTTTTCTGTGGTGTTTATCACTGATTTATGCTGTGCTGAATTGGGCAGCGAGTGCGTCTCTGTACTACCAGCTTTAACATAGCAGATTTTGTCACTAGAAGTACTAATAATGGCTTTGCCTCAGGAAGTTCTACTTCTCCCCGTTACACTAATCTGACTGCACTAGATTTTGAGATTCCACTTAATTGTGAGGATTGTGGATAGGGTTATTACAATCAAAACATTATGTTTTTATCATTATAATTGAATTTTTTCTTCATCCTCTCTCTTGTGTGGCATCAGATTGAGCATCGGTGCCGGTGTATGTGTCAGGCAGCCACCTCCGTGTGCCTCTTCCGCAGCAGGCGCTGCAGTTGCTCAGACTCCGCGAGGTTTTATGACGGCCTCTACAGGTACCCAGCATTCAGGAGGTTTTATGACATACAGGCCATGTGCTGCAGTTACTCAGACCCCACAAGCCCCCCCAGTGAGCACTGCAGCTACTCCAACTGCAGCAATGAATACCACAGTTACACAGCCAGCCACTGTGGCCATTCCCACCCAAAGTACACCGGTACAAGTTGCCCCTGTGAGGAGAAAGAAAGAAACAAAACAGCCATATCACAAATATAGCCTATTGTACCCAGGGAGAGGGTCCTTCTCAAGCACAGTCATCGAAGGAGTTGTCAGGCCCAGATGTGAAGGCTGACACCAGTCTGGTTGGGGAAAATCAGCTAAGAAAACCAGATGATGAGGGATCAGGTCCATCCACAATTTGCCGAGGGTTGGATGATCAAGATGCGGGTCCTTCTAAATCAAACCCATCAGATAGGGAGTCATCAGATGCAGAAGTAATCATCAAGCTTTTATCAGTGAAGGAGGTGCAAAGTGTGAGAAAGGACTTTAGGTGTTGTGAAGGTGAAGTCTCTTACCAGCTGACTCCTCCCGTGCCGGGATAATGTGGACAAGTCCATCAACTTGGATGGTAGAGAAGCCAGGCACTTGGGATCCCTAGCCAGAGATAGAGGCATCGACCACGTGCTTAGGAGAAAGAACACTCGGTCTCAAGGTGACTCTCGTCAGCTGTAAGGACCACCTTGCATGAGAGATCCAGTTTATGGGAGTCAAATAGCAAGGTGGTGTCGCCAGATCCTGATGGACGCGGTTAACAACAGCAATGTCCCCACCAACTAACACAAAGGGAACACAAGCCTTCTTAGGTGCTGTGGGTTTCTGGAGAATGCACATTGCTGGTTACAGTCAGATTGTAAAACCTCTCTATGAGGTGACCTAAAAGAAAGACAATTTTATTTGGGGTCCTGAACAAAACCAGGCCTTTGAACAGATCAAACGAGAGATTGTATGTGCAGCAGCCCTTGGGCCAGTCCAAACAGGAAGGCCGTGTGGCCATTCAGCAAGATTTGGACAGACTGGAGAGCTGGGAAAAGAGGAACCTCATGAGGATTAACAAGAGCAAGTGCAGAGTCTTGCACCTGGGAAGGAACAACAAAATGCAGCAGTACAGGTTAGGAGGTGATCTGGTGGAGAATTGCTCTGTGGAAAAGGATCTTGGAGTCCTGGTAGACATCAAGTTCTCCATGGGCCAGCAATGGGCCCTTGTGGCCAGGAAGGCCAATGGGCTCCTGGGGTGCATTAAAAAGAGCGTGTCCAGCAGATCAAGGGAGGATCTCCTCCCCCTCCACTCTGCACTGGTGAGACCTCACCTGGAGTATTGCGTCCAGTTCTGGGCTCCCCAGTTCAAGAGGGACCAAGATCTACTGGAGACAGTCCAATGAAAGCTATGAGGATGGTGGAGGGGCTGGAACACCTGCCTTAGGAGGACAGGCTGAGAGCCCTGGGGCTTTCTAGTCTGGAGAGGAGAAGACTGAGAGGGGATCTAATTAATTTCTATAAATACATGAGGGCTGGGGGTCAAGAAGGCAGGGACAGCCTCTTTTCACTCCTGCCTTGTGACAGGACGAGGGGCAATGTGTTCAAGCTCGAGTACAGGTAGTTCCACCTCAACATGAGGAAGAACTTCTTTACTGTAAGGGCTGTAGAGCACTGGAACAGACTCCCCAGAGAGGCTGTGGAGTCTCCTTCTCTGGAGACTTTCAAGACCTCTCTGGATGCATTTCTGTGTGATCTGCTCTAGTTTTGTCTAGCTCTGGCAGGGCGGTTGGACTTGATCTTCAGAGGTCCCTTCCAACCCCTAGCATTCTGTGATTCTGTGACATTAAAATGCATTCTATACCATAGCTGGGAATAACGGTCCTACCTGGAGCCTCTGGCAGAGAGCACCAGGGGACACCTGAGGTTGACCCCCTCAGATTTTGGAGCCAAGGATACAAAGGCTCTGAGGCCAACTACACTCCAACTGAAAAAGAAATATCGGCAGCATATAAGGGAGTTTGAGCTGCTTTGGAAGCAGTTGGTACTGAAGCACAGCTCCTTCTGATGCCAGTTACCAGTCCTAAACTGGATGTTCAAGGCTAAGTTTCCTTACACTCATTGTGCCACCGATGCTACATGAAGTGGGCTGCATTAATCACACAGAGAGCTCCAATAGGGAATCTCAGCCATCCAGGAATCTTAGAAGTGATCATGGATTGGCCAGAAGGTAAAGGTTTTGGAATGCCACCAGAAGAGGTGGTGACACGTGCTGAAGAATCCCTACCATATAATCAGTTATCAGATAATGAGAAGCAATATGCTTCATTTGCTGATGGGTCTCACTGTCCTATAGGAAACCATCCAAAGTGGAAAGCTGCTGTTTGGAGTCCTGCATGACAAGTGGCAGAAGTGGCTGAGGGAGAAGGTGAATCAAGTCGGTTTGCAGAGGTAAAAGCCATCCAGCTGGCCTTAGACGTTGCTGAGCAAGAGAAGTGGCCAGTGCTCTATCTCTACACCACCTCATGGATGGCAGCAGATGCCTTGTGGGGATGGTTAAAACAGTGGAAGCAGAATAACTGGCAGCTCAGAGGTAAACCCATTTGGGCTGCCACACTGGGGCAAAACTGCTACACTGGGGCAAAACATTGCTGCTGGGATAGAGAAACTGGCTGTAAAAGTCCGTCACGTGGATGCTCATGGACCTAGAAGTTGAGCCACTGAGGAAGAGTGAAACAACCAGCAAGCGGATCAGGCTGCTAAAGTGTTCCAGACAGACCTAGACTGGGAACATAAAGATGAACTGTTTATAGCTTGGTGGGCCCATGACATGTCAGGACACTGGGGAAGAGATGCAACATTGAGTCTTGAGGGGTGGATTTAACTCTGGCCGCTGTTGCACAGGTTATCCACGCCTGTGGAACATGCGCCGCAATCAAACAAGCGAAACGGTTAAAACCTTGGTGGTATGGGGGACGATGGTCCAAGGATAAATATGGAGAGGCCCGGCAGATTGATTATAGCACGAGACCCCCAGATCCCTTTCTGTAGGGCTACTCTGCAGCCACTCTTCTCACAGTTCAGACTGGTGCCTGGCGTTACTCCTTCCAAAGTGCAGGATCCAGCATTTGGATGTGGGTCTAGATAGCTCCTTCTGGTGGGTGGTGTGATGAGCAGGTCAGCTCAGCGGTGCTGGGGCTACTCACGGCATTTCTGAAAGACCTTGATCCTGCAATGAACCTTGCTGGTGGGGGTGAGGCCAGAGCCCTGCACAGATACATCTGGCCATTCCTCCCTCACTTGCTCATGCACATCCCCGCTGGTGCTGAGGCATGATGAGGTTCACTGTTTTACTTAACAAACCCCAAGCCTCAGATCCTGCATTTCTTTCTGTTGCACAAACTAGGAAATGTGTGCTGGGCTGGGCTGGGCTGAGCATCTCATGAGCCTGACTGCTCTGTTTGCAGTGCTAAATACTTCAGGAGCATCCACCTTGCTGTTGATTTCAGCAGGACCTGGGCACCTTTGGGGGTAGAGCTACCTGAGCTGTGTGTGGTTATCACAGAGGGGAGCACGTAGGTGACTCTTTGTCCCAGACCTCCGATCACTTCCAGCCAAGGCCATGGAATCTAAACGCAGATTATGCAAGATACTTCTGCACTTCAGAAGTATCTTGCCCTGCTCTGTCTCTCAGGCCCCTGAGCACATGTCCAGCCCCTTGGGCATTTGGCACAAGCAAAAGGCTGTTCCTGCCTTAGCAGGAAGGGGACACGGAACAGGGGGGATCACTCTTGTATCTCCAGCAGAACCTTTGCTTCTGACACCCCCACCACGACAGGACCCTTCACTGAAAGCCCAGGTCTTGTATGCCCCAGATTTGTCCTCACTCCTGGGGTGCTCCTCAGGTGCTTGGGGATGGCAGCCGCCCTCCTGCTCCACACCCTCCACTCAGGGATGGATATAGTCACTGGGTGCAGGGGGAGGTGGCAGCTGCAGCACCTCAGGGCTGATCTCTTCCAGGAATTCAGGCTGTGTCCTAGGCACGTGGGGTGTCTCACTGTCCCCAGCTCCATGCTCCTGCTGCAGGCCACTTTGCAGGGGTGGAAGCACTTGCACAGTGACAAGACAACTGGATCAGGGGACTGATTTAAAATTCATGTGCTAAAGAAAAACCCCAGCTTGTTTTACTTTCTCTCCATTGCCTGACCCACTGCCCAGAGAGAAAAGACAATTAAATTCGGGCTTGAAAGAACAAGGAGGAGGAGGCAGGAGAGGGGCCAGAGAATGTCATGTGGGGGTACAAACAGGCCCCCAGTAAGGGGGGTGTGTTGGCAGGCACATGGAAGAAGGGGAGAAGGATTATGTGGGGAGCCCTGGCACAGGCAGGTAAAGGTGGGAAGGGCTGGATCAGGTTCAAGGGCAAGCCCAAGGGGCTGCATGAATCAGCTCAGCAGCCCCATATGTGCATGCAGCTTCACAGGCTGACAAGCATGTGAGGAGTTGCCACGTTCACCCTGCCCCTCTGCACCAGTTCCCCTCGCCAGGGCACAGCTTGACACCTGCCCTGCGGTGAGCAACCGGGCCCGGTGAGGGAGAGCGGCCACCCCAGAGTGGCTGGAGGGTCTGGCCTCCTGCCAGGCTCCCAGAGACCACCTGGAGACAGCGCAGGCCGGGGGCCTTTCCTCCAGCACAGAAAGGCCAGGGACCAGCCACGAGGTGGCAGCTCGGGCTGTCTGACTCCTGGGATTTGGTCTTCTTTTGTCTTTTTTTTTTTTTTTTCCTTACATTTTTATTAAAAAGGCAAACCTTCTTGGGACCCTCTGGCCAGATCTGGCATGGCAAAGGCTTTGTCCTATGCCTGGCTCGCCCCTGCCCTGGCACAGCACTCAGAGGCATTTCCAACACCATCTCCACGTTTGGCTGGCTCCTGATTCCTCCCCAGTACAGCCTGTCCTCTGGAGGGGACGCAGGACCCTTGCCTTCAGCAAAGGCTGAATGACCTCCGTGTCCCCCCCGCTCCCCGCAGGAGGCAATGCCCTGGCAGATATTGTCCAAGCAGCATGGAGGCGTGGTTAGGATGTCCCCAGGTCTGGCAGGCTGTTAGAAGATCAGGTTTCTGGTCTTCCGAGCCAGAGGGAACAAAGTCTGTGCCCGGGGCAGGGTCTGGCCAGGCTGCTGGAGGGCATGGCCATTGGTTCCGTGTCCCTGGTGAAACGGGGGTTTGGGCTTTTTCACTGCTGTTTGTAGTGATGCCCTGCAAGAGAATGGCAGCTGAAGATTAGTTTGTGTCAGTGCTCATTTCTGCTTTCACCTGTGTTGCTGCAAGTGCAGCCCGTGTGCTCCATGCTGTTTCTCTCAGCACAGCTCTGCCACACTGGGAAGTGCCCAGGGGTGACAAAACAATATGGTCCTTGTTCCAGAGGGTGCCTTGTTCCTCCTTGGGCAGAGCAACTCTGCTCTGGCTGCCTGCTCCAGAGTTGGGTGAATTCCTCTCAGAAAGGCTCCTGGTGTCTCCCTCTCCCACTTGCCTGCTCTTCTGTGGGGTGAATTCTGGCCCCAGCATTGTGGGGCCCTGCAAACCAAAGATAAATCCCCCCGCGGGATGATGTCGGGAGCAGGGGCTATCACACTCACAAGGGGGAGTCCACACAACTGGGGAGTGTGGTGCAGGGTTGCTGATGAGAAGGGAACATGAGCAAGACCTGCCGCCCTAGAGGGGTACCCTGGAACCAGTGCCTGTCCTGCCTCAAGTGAAGGGTAGGAGCTCCCCATCCCTTCACCTCTGGGCTCCAGACCCCAGCTCGGAAATGGGGCAGGTCCATGGCTGTTCTCCACTCCAAGCCACTTTTTAGAGGACCTACAAGGGGCTGTTTAACGGAGTCTTGCGGGATGATCCATGCCCAGGGCAGAGGCAGGGCTCAGCGCTGACTGGCTGGTCCTTCTGGCCACCATTCCCTTTGCAGCATGGTCCCTCTGGATCATTAACCGAGGCTTTCAGTCAGCCCCGGTCCAGCTTTTAGATGCTCTCAAGGCCTCTCCCAATGGCTGGTCCCCAGGCAGCCCCAGACCCGCTGGCAGGGACCGGCCCCAGCCACACTGCCGTGGCCAGCGCGGCTCCAGGAAGCCCGGGGTGAACCACCACCCGTGGGCCCCTGGCTGGTGTCATCCGTGGGACTCAGGGTTCCGCAAAACCCCGTGTCACCGGGTTCCCATCGCCCCGGGCACTGCCCCGAGCTGCGCATCTCCCCGCGGGAGAGCGGACACGCGTGGGCCACTCCCGCCGCCCTTTCGTCTATATAAGGCTGGGAGCGCCGGCTCGGCCCCGGCCCCCCAGCCTCGGCCCCGCCGCATTCTTCTGCCTTGTATGGGCCGAGCCGGGGCGGGCGGCACCGCCCCGGGCCCCCGCTGCCCGCCCGCCCCGGGGGCCGCGCCGCGGGCCGGGCCCCGCAGAGCGGCAGAGGGCAGAGCAGCGCCGGCCGCCCCGCAGCTCCTCGCAGCTCCCCGCAGCTCCCCGCTCTGGTCCAGGTGAGACGGCTCCGCCGGGTCCTGGCCCCGCCGCTCCCCGCTCCGTCGGACAGGGCGGGGGCCGAGAGGCCCCGGGCAGCGACCGGCACGGGCGGGCGGGATGGAGCCGGGACAGCCCCGGTGAGGTGGGATGGGTGGAGCAGGGGCAGCCCCGGTGAGGTGGGATGGGTGGAACAGGGGCAGCCCCGGTGAGGTGGGATGGGTGGAACAGGGGCAGCCCCGGTGAGGTGGGATGGGTGGAGCAGGGGCAGCCCCGGTGAGGTGGGATGGGTGGAGCAGGGGCAGACCCGTCGGGGAAGCGGCAGGACGGGCCAGGGTGGCTGCCTCGGGGAGAGCGGGAGGGAGCAGCCCCTGGCCATCCAATCACTGCTGCGGTGCTGGAGCTGGTGCTGGGGTCAGCCCTGGGAAGGGCCAGGGAAGGCTCCTGTTCGTCCCTGGCAGGCCCCCTCTACCCGGGCGACTGGGAAGAGCCTCCCTCCGGGGACCGGCAGGGATGTCCCAGCTTGGGGAGGAGAGGATCAGTCTCGAGCAAAGCCCTCGGTAACTGTGGAAAGACTTGGAGCTGGGACATCCCAGCTTCTCCAGGATGGCAGCGCTGCAAGAGCAGATCCTGCTGCCCATGGCTTCACCCGCCTCCTGGTTTGTGAGAGCTGTTCCTATCTGGAACATCTGCTTTTCCCCTATGTCTTTTTTTTTTTAAATGGCCAGAGCCAAGATCCAGATGCACCCATGATGCTCCAGAGATATCCCCAGTGACCTGTGAGCAACTTCAGGCAATAAACTGTTGTAAGGCAGAAAAGCTTTATTTAGCTCATTCCCTCATTCTTAAACACAGAGGAAGGTTGTGTTTTGTTTAGCTTTGCCTGTGAAAACTTGAGGTCCTCTTGGCTTCCCTCCCTGCATGCCCTTTTGGTACAAAATGTCAGAGCTGTGATAAAAACCAGGGAGGCTCTAAAACATGGATGCGGAGGAGGAGGCGGCAGCCAAAGCAGTGTTCTTTGGAGTGGAACATCCCCAAGTGTCAACAACCTCTGCTGCTGACCAAAGATGGTTGTATTTTTTCAGTCACTTGAATTTTTTTCCTTCTGTCACTGGCAGGCTCTGTTTGGCTGTAGGAGGAGTTTGCAGACACCTCCCCCTCTGAGGCGCTGTGGCCAGATTCCCCTGCTGAGGTGAGCCCCTTAATTCTCCTGGGAAAATACCGAGCCCAGGCCAGGGCATGGTTATGCTGGTAGCCCAAGGCCATGAAGACGTTCTGCCCCATGGTCCCAGCCTTCTCAGGCATCAGAAAGTTGCTGGGTCTTTTGAGTGGTGATGGGGTGCGTGTGCATGGTCTTCTTGGGGTGGGCCCAGAAGTTGTGCTTTGGAAGGGTTTGTGTGTTCCACATGAGCATGGTGAGGTCCTTGTCTTCTGATCTTGGCGGGATGGAGCTTACCCAGAAACCATCTGCTGAACTTGCAGCTGAGCCTCACAGCTGTGCATGGGCCTGCCCCAGTTCCCAGTGTGTGGTGGGAGCTGAGAGCTGGGATGAACTCTCCCTCCCAGGGTCACTGCACACTTAGCTCTGGTTCCCTGATGCTGCTCTGCTCCTTCCCATCTGTACATGAAACCTCGACAGCTTCAGTGCTGGTGGCTGTAGCCAGCCTGGGGACACAGCCCAGGGCTTGGGTTCTGCTTTCCTCTTGCCTCCAAACTCCCCTCCCCACATTGCCCTTTCATGACAGCCCACCTCCATTCCTGCAGTGCCCAGTGGGACAGGGGCTCCTCCTGCAGTTCCCGGTGCCTCTGGCCGGTGGTGCAGCTCCCCCAGCACCCATACCCCTTGGCAGTGGGGATGGAGCTGCACAACTGCACGTCCCAGGGCACGCTGACCGGGTGGAGGAAGGAGAAGGTTTAACAAATCAGGCAGAGAAGATGAGCTGCTCCCTGCTCACTCCTCCAGGGTACAGCAACCTGGTCTATGTGTCCCATTGGCTCCAGAGGTGGGATGTCGTCTCCTAGACAGTCCTGGTGCCAGTAGAGGTGCCTGGCAGATGGCAAAGATTTATGGGTGGAAGGATGCTCTGGCTGCAGCACAGCCCTGCAGCCTCCTGTGCCACTGTGGGATGCTGCAAGGCATCACTTCATGCCACCCTGGGAGAGGAGATGGGAACTGGTCCTGTGCTGGACCAGCCCCTGCCGTGCTGTAATGCGTTGAGGTGTGGCTGGCCTGCCTGTTAGCAAACACCGCTGTGTTGCGGTTCCTGGTATTGGCAACTCATTTTGGGAAGACCCTTTGGGCAGATTTAACCACAGTCCCTGCAAGGGGCCATCGTGCACACCGCAGGGGTGTCCTCTGGGACAGCCCAGGCTGTTTGAACCGCTCTTCCCCTGCCCTGACTGAACACATCCAGCAGATAGACATCACGCAGCTCTCTGGGAACAGGAGATGATGTCCCTCCCTGGTGGTGCTGGAGACGGCAGGGCAGCCCCATGCAGTGCTGGAGCCTCACCAGCACATGCAGAGGTGGCTCTTGCGGTGGCATGGCCGGCTTTGGAGGGGAAATCCTTGGAAGAACCATGGCAGCATATCCCAAGTGATCACAGCTTCTGAATACGCAGGAACATCCCAAAACCTGGGGAGAGTCTGCTGCCCCCACAAGGGGAGCTGCCCTGTCCCCTCCACACCTGTCCACTCCTCCCTCATGCCAGCCAGTCCTGCCACAAGCCTGCTCAGCCCGCTGGCCCAGCAGCTCCTTCCCGCTGCTCTGTCTGCTGTGGGGATAGTGGGCTGGAGCAGCACAGGAGAAGATGCGGGGTAGGGAAGGGCGGAAGCAGGCAGGAGGGAGGATGATTGGGACCACCCACCCTGGCAGCACCGTGATGTCCCTTTGGCTTATCCCACCCTCCCCAGCATGCTCAGGAAGCAGCACCAGGATGAAGCCGCTCGTTTTTTGGTTTGTTTTGTTTTTTTCTTACCAAGGAGGAAACACATGGTGGTTTATTTTTCTGATAACTGTGGCTCTTTCTCTTTCAAACTAAACTATTTTTGCTAATGAACTTTTTAAGCCAGCCCCCATGGCTTCCTGGGCCTAACTGTAAGGTGGGGAAGGCACAAGCCCGGTGGTGCTGGAGGCGGGGAGATTGTCTCGGCAGGAGCAGCGGCGGGAGGATGAGGGAATAAGGGCAGCTGGTGATGGGGTGAGTGTGGTGATCAGATTGGCACATGGCTGGCTGGAGTCTCACCCCAGTGCTGGCCTCCTTGGTTCTGCTGCCTTTGATCAGCAGCTCCTGGGCTGTAGCAGTGCTGGGATGGGGCTTTCAATGAGGGTGGCTGGAGCAGGACCCGTCTCTGTGGGTTTTCTTCTTGTTGAGGAGGAAGCTGGAGGTTTGGTGGCTGCATCAACTGACTCAGCTGAGTCCACCCCAGCGGGCAGGACGCCATGGCCAGGCATTCCGTGAAACAGCCTGAGTGTTGGGTTTTGGGGAATCGCAGAAGGCATAGACTTGAAGACCAGGGGGCTACAGCCATCAAGCCTTCCTATAGAGCATGGGTCATCCCTGTCAGATCAGGCCTCACTACAAATTGCTTCTGTCTCCATGAAAGAGGCACCTTTCCCTGCACTGACCCAAAAGAGTCTCTTCCCAAGTCATGGAATCATAGAATGGCAGGGGTTGGAAGGGACCTCTGGAGATTGTGTCCAAACCCCCTGCCACAGCAGGGTCACCCAGGGCAGCCCACACAGCAACAGATCCAGGGGGGCTGGAAAGTCTCCAGAGCAGGAGACTCCACAACCTCTCTGGGCAGCCTGGGCCAGGCTCTGTTCCAGCGTTCCAGCCAGGCCAAGGAGATCTGCTAACAGCAGAATTAGAATGATTAGGAGATGACCAGGCCGAGCTGGACCTGGGGACCAAGCATCTTTCTGGGACATGTTGTCAAAATCGCACTTGATCCCTGTAACAAGAACCACCTCTCTGGAGGCCAGGCTCTCCGGTCCTGCTGCTCTCCTCAGCTGGCTGGTGACAGACGTCTCCTTCCTGGTGGGCACTGGGAAGGGACTGAGTGTCTGGGGACAGTTGGGTGATTCCATGGCTGCTATTAGGCACTGGGTGCTGGCCAGGGCAGCTCAGAGCAGTGGAAGGAAGGGGGCTGAGGGCAGTGTGGTTTCCATCCCAGTGCATGCAGCTCCTGGGGCTCATGGGGAACAGTGTGGGGACTGTCTCCCCAGAGACATGGAGCATGTCCTCTGTAGATGAAGGCCCAGCTTGGGCTCAGCGGGCGCTGCCAGACTGTCCGGCATGGTGTACTGCTCCTGCAGTGGGACAGGAGCGGGTGCTGGGGTCTGGGGAGAGTCTCCAGCCCCCTCTGAGCTTGGCTGGGCACCGCAGCACCAGGCAGCCCTGCCGGCACTGACACCATAGCTGCCGTTTGACACTTACCACGGCCCCTCGGATGTCCTTCCGGCACAGCCTGGCTAAGGGAGACTGGGGACCGCAGTGGGGTAGGGACAAGGCTGGTGGCTGCTCCAGCCCCTACTTCCGCAACCTCTTGAAAGGGGGATAGCAGGAGGGGAGGAAAGAGCTGGGGAGCAGGGGTGGGCCTGCTGGGGAAGGCTGGCAGGAGCTGTGCGGGTGCAGAAGGCTGTTTGCTCTGCCCTAGTCTGTGCCAGTGCTGGGGTCCCACTGGAAGGGATGGTCCCCAAGGCCCTGCAATCCCCTAGGATGTGTCAGCACTGAGGACCCAGCTGGGAAAGCAGATCCTGGAGCAGCATGCCCAGTGTGTCCAGACCAGCCAGGCCTGGTTACTGGCATGCAGCTCACTGGTGCTTTGTGCTGCTTCATGCAACATGATGTGGCTCCTTAACTGCTCTGTGTCCCCTGCCAGAGGAGGCAGGAAGCCAGGCAGCCCTGCTCTCCACCATGGCATGGGGCATGCGGTGGAGCAGAGTGGTAATACTCAGCTCTTCCTCCATGAAATTCATTTCTTAAGCCATTAATTGAACATTGCCCCCCACAGCTGCTCCCCATGCCAGATGCTGAGGGGGGAAACTGCTGACAGGGAAACTGAGGCACGGGGCTGTGTGTGAGGGAGAAATGGCTGCGGCAGAAACACGAGGGCTCTGAGCAGCATCTCTCCCTTGGGCTGATTTTGTGGGGCTGTGCTGAGCTGGCAGCTGACACCATCTCTCTGCCAGGCTGGTCTTTGGTGGCATCTTGCTGAGTGACATGTGGCAGGATTTGACTGGGAGAGGTCTGAGCATCCTCCTCTTGGGCAACATGGGCCAAGCACCCTATGAGGGTCCTGTTTGGGTCCCCAGTACTCATGGGGCAGGGCATCTCAAACACTGACTGCATCCCTCAGCCTGGCAGCGTGGAGGGGTAGCACCAACCCCCTGCTTGGAAGCTGGGAAGGGGCTCGGGTACCATTTTTGGGGTAGGAATGGGCTCTCTGCTCCAGCCCGGCTCTGCTGGGAGCTCACCAGCACAGGCTGGAGTTACAACTCCACCTCTGAAAGATCAGGTTTTCCTGCCTTTGTGGCATTCAGGGTCCACACGGTCCCTTTCTCATCCCCATGGGCTGTGCGTTGCCCCAGCCGTGTCCCCAAAGGTCCCCATTGTGCTGCCTCCCCTGTCTGTGCCCCCCTGAGCTCTTCATTGCCTATAACAGCAGCACCAGTCCCCAGTGCCCACTGGTCCCTCTGCTGCTTGGCGACCTGCAGCCCCCCGAGGTCCTCTTGTCCTTCCTCCCCTCTGCTGTGTGGACCTTCCCGTGGGCTCTGGGCAGAGCGTGGGGCTCACCAGGGGACTCAGTGCAGGGCTCACTGGGGGGGCTCACTGGGGGGCTCAGCGTGGGGGTCACCGGGGGGCTCAGCGTGGGGCTCACCGGGAGGCTCAGCGTGGGGCTCAGCGGGGCACGGGGTGGAGGGAGCGAGCGGCCTTTGGCCCCGTGCTGGGAGCGGTGGGATGGACGGAGGGGGAAGGGAGGCAGCGGAATGTGAGGAATGTGCCCGGAGCAGATAACCCCTTCCCGCTGGGTGCTGGGTGCTCAGCCGAGCCCACCTCCCAGGATGAGGCTGCGGCTGCTTTTGCCCAGTGTAATGGATGATGCTGGGGAGAGACATGGCCTGGGAGTGGGGCTGGGGGAGCCTTGCCAGAGGAGCAGGGGAGGTCTGGGGTGACACTGTACCCACGGTGCTGGGGCACCCATCCCCATGGCCCCTCTGGGACTGATGGCCGTGTGGGGATGCTGGGTGCTGGGCTTGACCTGATGTCTCTCCCCGTGCCTGGGATACAAAGGGGACAGGTGGCAACTGGGTTTGGGGGTTTGAGTGCCCAGGGTGGGGGCAGGGGACAGCCCTGGGAAAGTGGTACCAGTGAGTGCTGCTTGCTCTTGTGACTTCCTGGGGAGTCATTAGAGCCTGAGTCTCACCTGTCCCCATGTCCAAGCCTATGACCGCTGTATCACACTGTTGCCAAATGGTGACAGCCAGGGAAACTGAGGCACGGAACCGGAAGTGCCAGGAGCTGTGTGTCCTGCCTCTGCTCTGGCCCCTGCCTGTCCTCATCCCTCCTGACGCTCCTGCCCGCTGTCCTGCCTCAGGTACCACCCCAGCCGCCAAGATGTCCAGCAAACGTGCCAAAGCCAAGACCACCAAGAAGCGCCCTCAACGTGCCACCTCCAATGTCTTTGCCATGTTCGACCAGTCGCAAATCCAGGAGTTCAAGGAGGCCTTCAACATGATTGACCAGAACCGCGATGGCTTCATTGACAAGGAGGATCTGCACGACATGCTGGCTTCCCTTGGTGAGGAGATCCTTCCCTTGTGCCTCCCTGTGTCCCTCAGCCCCTCTGCCCTCAACACCTCCTCAGCAAGTGGGAAGGGCTGCTGGGTGCCTTACACCCTGTGTGAAGACTGGCTTTGGTGGGATGCCACTGAGGCACAGCCCTCCTGCTTTGGGCCAGCCAATGCTGGCTGCCAGATCTAGGGAGGGGATTTCTCTGCTGGTACCAGTTGACCATAGAAGGTAGGTTTGTGGAGGCACCCTAGGGCAGCAGCTTCGTGTGTTGCTCTTACAGCTGTGCTCACTAGAAGGGAAGAGACCTTTGGGGCTGGAGAGGCTCTGCCCTAGGAGAAACCATCAGCTGAGTATTTGAGTAGTCTCACCCCAGAGTATTCCTCTCCTGTTGCTCACAGCCTGGGTGACAGAAGACGCTGGTCCCTGTGCTGGCATGAGACCTTGGCCAGTTGAGACTAGCAGGTCTGGCCATGCTCCCCACCCAGAACCCATTCTCCTTTGCTGCACCTCCCGCTCCCTTTGGTACCTCCACGGTGCTTTGGGAGTTCTGTCAATGATTGACATGGCAGACAAACCTGTTCTGGAGGTCCTGCCTGGCCCTGGGAGGGACCTCCCCCCTCCTAGTGAGCCATAGCTCTGGGACCAGAGAGGGGCCTGCCACTGGGGGCATGTGGACCTTGGCAGGAGAGGTTAAACCAGTTGTGATGCATCCCTGGTAGGAGCAGTTCTAAGGACATCAGCAGCACAAGGCTCATGTGGAGACATTGCTACCCCTCTCCTTGTGTGGTGCTGGGTGTCAAGATGACAGGGGAATGGGGAAAAGCTGTAGGTTTGGTTCCCAGTAACTCCCAGGTGAATTCCTGCATCTCCCTTGAGGCTGAGCCTGGCAGACCTTGGTTCCAGGTGGCCTCCTGCATGGGGAGAGATGCTGAGGGGGAGCACTGGGCATGGCGAAAACCCCTTCTCTTGTTCATGGGGTGGTTGAACATGACTCAGCAAATTCATTTGCAAACCCCACCCATCTGGGTGTACGGGCTGGCCTCGGGATGGGTGCTGGGAGGGGAACGGGGCCCTGCACCCACACCCCTGCCTGTGTCCATCAGGGAAGAACCCCACCGATGAGTACTTGGAGGGCATGATGAGCGAGGCGCCTGGACCCATCAACTTTACCATGTTCCTCACCATGTTTGGGGAGAAGCTGAACGGCACCGACCCGGAGGATGTCATCCGCAATGCCTTCGCCTGCTTCGATGAGGAGGCATCAGGTACGGGCCCTGCCTGCACAGCCCCATGCTGGGCATGCAGCCAGGACGAGGGCTGGGGCCAGACCCTTGGGGACAGCCCCCAAGCAGCTCCAGAGTGGGAGAGCTGGGCTGGGGTGTCTTCAGAAAAGGCGGAGACAGTCCTGCTGCTCAGCCCTCCCACGGTGTCCCCTGCTAAGGCCACCCCCTGCCATCCCTGTAGGCTTCATTCACGAGGACCATCTGCGCGAGCTGCTGACCACCATGGGAGACAGGTTCACTGACGAGGAGGTGGATGAGATGTACCGGGAGGCGCCCATCGACAAGAAGGGCAACTTCAACTACGTGGAGTTCACCCGCATCCTGAAGCACGGGGCCAAGGACAAGGATGATTAGAGCCTGGGGCCACTCACCCCTCCTGCCTTCTCCTGCGCACGTCCCCTGCCCCTCTCCCCCCCTGCTGCCCCTCAGCAGGCTCCCCACATGCAAAACACCTCCCAGGACCAGCACCCAGCATCGGGTCACTCTTGGAGGGGAAGTACTCCCGTCACTGCACCGCTGTGTGTCCAGCCGCCAGCCCCAGCCCTCTCCTCCCCCCGCCTCTCCCGCCTGGCTCACCCTGCTGGGACCCCCAGCCTGTCTGTGACACCCCAAAGCAGCCCTTGTTCCCTCGAAGCCACCATGCTACTGGGGCCAAGGTGAGCACCCCAGAGGAGCACTGGCCTGTGGGGGCTGGCTGGCTCGAGCCCGAGCAATCCCCCTCAGGACCATAGCAGAGGGAAAGGATCCCCCCTTCCTCCTGCACTCCCTTCCTTCCTTCCTGAAAGAAACTCTGCTTTGTGTCCTCCTCGCTGGCTCTTCTATGGCTTTAGGGCCTGCGATCCAGGGATTCAGGGAGCCAACGCGGCGTATAAAACCTGAAGGGTGTGATCCAGAGACGTGCTGTGTGTGGCTGCCTTGTGGCTCAGCACCGTGCCGTGCTGTGCCGTGCCATTCTGTGCTGTGCCGTGTTGTGCCGTGCGGTGCTGTGCTGTGCCATGCCATGCCACGCGGTGCCATGCAGTGCCATGTGGTGCCGTGCTGTGCCGTGCTGTGCCGTGCTGTGTGGTGTTGTGTTGTGCCATGCAGTGCCATGCTGTGTGGTGCTGTGCTGTGCCATGTGGTGCCGTGCTGTGCCGTGCTGTGCAGTGCCGTGCCATGCGGTGCCATGCTGTGCCGTACCGCCTGCCTGCCTGGTACATTTGGGCACCGCAGCTCCCCAGCTCGCTGCTGTTGCCAGCCAGGGCCCCGTCCACCAGGGCAGCCTGGTTTTGAAGCCAAATTGCTCCCAACACGTGTAAAATCAGCTCAAGCATGATTTTCCACCTCTGCTGATGAGATGAAGGTGGCTCTGCTCAGCCCCAGGTCGGTGGGCTGAGATACACTTGGCAAGGTGCCAGCCACACTCCCCCATCAGCTGCTTTGGGGGTCTCAGGCCCTTGGCCACCCTTTTGTGTTCTCCCTGAGCGGACAGGGGTGGGGGTAAGAGAGCGGGAGGGTAAGAAATGGGGAAGGGGTTTGTTGCTTTGGTTTGGTTATTTATCACAGCCCTGACAAAGGTGGGGAGCGTGGGGTGGGGGCCACCAACTCCAAGCTAGTCTCAAGTGGTGCTTGAAGTCAGCCCATCTCCCCGCCCTGCTAGGATGAGGTTCCTGCATTTCTTTGTTTGAAGTGGGGGAAAATGTGGTGACAACCCCGCAGAACCTGGTGAGGGCACAGTGAGTGCCAGAGATGCTCCCAGAGCACTGAGGAAGGTTGGATGTGGTCTGCGGGAGCTGCGTGGGCAGGTGCTGCTGGGATCAGAGGAGACAGATCAGGATGTGCCCATCCTTGCTTAGGGACCAGCCAGTCTCCAGGTGATGCTCTCACCTGGGGTGTGACCCATGGTAGAAAAGCTTCTCCTTGGGTCGTGGTGCTTTTATTGCCTAGGCACCACCAATGCAAGGGAACTCGAGCTCCATTATCAGGGACATAGAGACATGAAAGGCTGAACATGTGCTCTCTTGGAGAGCTCCCCAGGGTCACCGCTTGTGTCCTGCAGCAACAGCCACAGCCTCACAGATGCCAAGCTCCTTCTCCAACTCCCTGCTGTACAAGGGAAAAACCTCCATCTCTCCATTTCCAGAGCAATGTCCCAGGCCTGAAGGCTGCTGGAGGGCAGGATGCTTTTTAAAAGCCCCCTTCCCTGGGACACACACCAAAGTGAACGTCTCAGAGACGTCACTTTTGGGTCAGATGGTCTGATGAAGATAAACTGAGTGGCATGGGAAAGGGCCTCCAACATCTGCAAAGTTTGTGCCACACTGTGGGCAAACTGTCTTCTGGAGGCAGCTGCATCCAGGAGTGATATTCAGCCCCACTGCCCCCCAGCAATCAGCTTGTGTGACCACACCAAGTTCTCCCAGTGTCAGGACTTGGTGGCTGCACTGAGTGGCACTGCTGGCTGCCAGCAGACGTGCCAGAGGCTCCAGCACGGGGCTTTCGGGAGACCTGTCTCAAGCAGCTACTCAAGCTGCTGTGCCTGAGCTGCCCCTTTCACCAGTATGACCATGGTTACACCACAGGACAATCAGGAGAGGGCATCCTGAACCCTGCTGCCAGCAAAGCAGAGGAACTTGGCTGCTGGACACAGGGCTACATATGGGAAGAGTAAATACAGCCCTTGTGAAAGGGAATTCTGCCTCTCCCACCTCCTGCAGCTCTTTTCGTGGGTGAAAAGCACTGACATGCAGTTGCAAGTGCGATGATGGAAAGTGAAGCACATGGGGAAGATGAGCCCTGACTTCACGGGTGAGACAAGAGGGTCCAAGTGCCCTGAGACAGCCCCAGGGAAAGGTCAGAGCTCAGCAGCTGTCAAAATCAAGAAAAAAAAAGAAAAGGAGAAAGAAGATCACATGCTAGGAATTACTAGGAAAAGAAAGATTAAAAGAGAGATCACTGTTCAGCCATTGCCTAGCTCCTTCTATTGCCTGTACCTGGAATATAAAAGAGGTAGAGCCAAACTGGAAGTGTCCTGAGAAGGGCAACTGGGAGGTTTGGCAGCACAGACCAGCTTCTACCTGAGGAGGCACTGGGCAGGCTGGACGCTGGCCTGGCAAGGAGCTGTGGGAGCAGGGAGGCAGCGTGGGGGTGGTGCTGCCTCCCACCCTTCCTTGGGCTATGCTTGGGTGTCACCAGACACGCAGGAGCCACGGCTGGGTCAGGGTGTCTGTGGCTGGGAGAGTCTCTGTTCTCACACTCTTCCAGCACCTGCTTCTAGCCACGGAGGGAGATGTCTCTGGGAGACATGCCACTTTGTCCAGCAATGCTCGGAGCCCTTTCTATACATTTTTTTTTTCTCAGTCCTGGTTCTAATTGAGTCCCTTCCCCTGGTGTTGCTCAGCTGTTGGTTTCCTGGCTTTTCCAGCAGTGCAGAGGCTGGAGGGCAGCCTCTCCAGTCACATCAGTTCGCATCATCCATCAGCTGATGCTCTTAGGAGACCCCTGATGCCACCAACTCAAGCAGATGTGGCAGTTTTCCTGTGGTGTCAGCGGTGCCTTCCCAGAAAATACTTCATCCACTTTGGTCAACCATATGAAGAGGTAGAAAGAAACATCAGCAAATGCCAAACTATGTGGGCCCATGTGAACCTCATGAAGTTCAACCAGGCCAAGTGCAAGGTCCTGCGCCTGGGTCATGGCAATCCCAGCACCAGCACAGGCTGGATGGGTTGAGAGCAGTCCTGTGGGGAAGGGCTTGGGGATACTGGGGGGGGTGACAAAATTGGATGTGAGCTGGCACTGTGCACTCACAGCTCAGAAATCCAACCGCATCCTGGGCTGCATCACAAGAACCACGGCCAGCAGGTTGACCTGACCTGACTCAGTCATGTCAACGGTATTAAATAGCACCAAAATAAAACCAGACATTTGATTTTGGGAGCATTTTCTTGAGACAGGGGACACCAAGTTAAGAAAATAACCATCCTTCTGAGTCAACCTAAAAGAGCTTCTCACAGTGGAAAAGCGTTTCCTGACGTTCAAAGGGACCGTCCTGTGTGCCAGGTTGTGCCCACGGCCTCTGGTCCTGCCCCCTGGGCACCACTGAGAAGAGCCTGGCTCCATCCCCTCCGCAGCCTCCCCCCAGGTATTGACACACCCTGGTGAGACCCCCCGAGCCTGCTCGCTCCGGGCTGCACAGCCCCAGCTCGCTCAGCCTCTCCTCACAGCAGAGCTGCTCCCCTCCCTTCACCACCTTCACGGCCCTTTGCTGGGCTCTCTCTAGTATGTCCCTGTCTCTCTTGTACTGGGGAGCCCAGCGCTGGAGCCAGCACTCCAGGGGTGGCCTCGCACCTTGGTGCTGAGCAGCAGGGAAGGATCCCCCCCTCCACCTGCTGTGATGCTCCCAGTGCAGCCCAGGACACCCTTTGCTGCAAGAGTATGTTGCTGGCTCATGGCCAGCCTGGTGTCTCCCAGCACCTTTTCTGTCAAGCTTTAGCTCTCCAGCTGAGTGCTCCCAGCAGTGTAGATTTCAGGAATAATTGATAATTGGAGAAGCCATGGGCTTAAGTAAATTTTGTGATGAAAAGTCACTAATACTTTGACCCAACTGCTCTGTAAAGTGCTGGTGGGGCTGTACAGTGTCTCTGCTGGGAGCTGCTTTTCTTCCTGCTCCTCTGTGGCCTGTTGCATGTAGCATGTCCCTCTTCTTTCCAAACAGCAGATCGTGCCCTGGCTTTGCTGTGTTTTTATGACAGAGTGGGTGTGAGGCTGTGGCAGAGTTGGAGGTGCATGTGGAGCAACCGTAGAAACGCTTGCTTCCCAAGCCCCTGTGTTGCTGGTCTAGAGTGCTGGTGTGACACCAGCACCCAGTGTTTCTCGTTTGGTGAGCTAGAAGCTTTGTGAGCAGCAGAACTTGGTTGCCTCAAAACGTGTTTTGTGGCCAGTTTCCTCTGCGTGTGTGGATTTGTGCACAGAGGTCGCTCTCTGATGCTTAGGGAGTTCAGCCTGCGCTCCGTGCTGACCCCAACCCGGTGAGGTGAGGGGCAATGCAGAGACCCTGTTCTCTGTGCAGATGCTTCGTTTCCCAAACTTGAAGGTCTTACTCTGATAGAGACCACTGTTAGAGACACATCTCATCTTGCTGTCAAAATCTGGTTGAAAGAGGCTGGTGGGTCCTGGCTGCAGACATGGCCATATGCACATACTTGCTCATATGTGATGACTGGGACTGCAAGGACTACTTTATGCTGGAGCAAAGCGGGCCAAGGAAGAGAGCTGGATGAAAACTGTCTTGAAAACTGACTCCTTCCAGCCAGCATGTGATGATCTCTGGAGGGACCACAGGTCAGCATGTGTGTGTGGTCAGGGCTTCCTAGTGTAGCTTTTCTCCTTTCTTGCTTCTCCAGAGTGGGAACCTGAGGTTCTTGGCAGAAGAGAGGAGTGGGTGTGCATGGTTTTGGATCCTTATGGATCTGAAGAAAAGACTGAATGACAGGCTTGCTGGGGAGTGGGGCTAACCTGCAGCCTCCATAAGGCAGATGGAGTTACACTCAATACTAGGAAAAATTGAGAACTTGGGGCCTCACTGATAAGTCTGAGAAATCTTTCACCTCTACAATTGCTTGCTGTTTTAAAATCTGGATGGTGGGATTTCTGAAAGCTGCTCAGTATTGGTCCTGTCTGGTCCTGGTGGGGTGGGCATTCTATCCAGCATCACTGGAGCACTTGTAAGCCCAAACTGGAGATCCCAGCTAAATTAAAACATTAGAAAATAAATAAGCCTTTTGTTCATCTTCTAGAATAGTCACCACAAAGGGAACGTGTTAGTTTGTTTTGCTAATTGTTGTGCTAATTTGCAGGAGGTATGGTTTCCATCCTGGGAGGATTTCAAGACCAGACTGGACAAAGGCCTGAGCAACCTGGTTTGGTCCCATAGTTGACCCCGCTGTGAACAGGAGATTGGACAAGACACCTCCTGAGATTCCTTCCAGCCTGAATTATCCTGCTATCCTTAATAGTTTATAGTAGGGCTTGCGGGAGACTCGTCAAAGTGATCTCTGGGGTGGTACCTGCCAGGTACTGACTCCATGTGCTGAAGAAACCAGACTTGTCTCAGCCATTGGCATCCTCTCCCTGACATCTGTTGGAGGCCCTGCTCTTAGGGTGCAGGGCTGTCCAAAAGGATGTGTGCCAGCACCTTTTGCCTGCTGTGACAGTGATGCTGGGGCAGATCACAGCTGTGGCTGTGCCCAGTTACAGAGATAGATGCTTCTTCCTTTCTCCCGTTTTCCTCAAGTGCTGCTCCTGACCTGAGATATTCCACAGCAGGTTGGGCTTCCAGGTGTTTTACTGGCACAGTTGTGAAAACTGAGCTGCCAACAATGTCTCCAGTCCTGATTCTCACTCCTACGGGTTGGGGATGGAGCTGTGTGCACTTGGGTGTCGTGTCATGCCTACAGCTGTCCCACCAGCAAGGCTCCAGTGCATGGTGGGGCAGAGGTCCAGAGCTGTGCTCTGGGGTTCCGGGCTGTTCATGTGGGGGTTACCTCAGAAATCCTGAGTTAGAAGTTGGAACAGTGCGTGCTGTCGCTGATGTGAGTAGTGCTGGTGGCAATTTGTTGCCTGACACCATGGAAGCCCTTGACAAGAGGTGGCAGAATGCAGGGAGTTGCTGGGTTAAGGCTGTGGCAATGAAGTGCTTACAGGTTCACACCAACAATGTTCTTGCAGCTCATGTGTGGCCTTGGAATAGTTTGAGCCTGCCTTCCCCCCGTGGATCTTAAAAGGAGAGAAACGTGTCTTGAGACTTCTGTAAGCATAAAGTTTTGTGGTGCTTAGGACCTCAAAGGCTTTGCTTCCCAGTGGGATGGAGCAGGACATGTGCTGGGGGAATTGTCTGCAGAATTTGTGTTCCTTGTGCTCAAAGGGCAGGAGTTGGGGTAAAGTGCTAGGGAAGGGTTTTTGCCAACAAGAAAGAGGTTGTTCTGGCCAGAGGTGCCGGGGCAGGCATGGACACTGCTGCTGAGAGGCATATAAGCCTCCCTCAGGCTCCTTGGAGGGCTCCTGACCCTCTGTGCTGGGCTGCCCAGCAGTGGTGCAGGGGGGGACATGCCTGTTGATGCAGTGAGGCCTTTCCCGGGGGGTTCTTGGAGGAGGGACTGTCTGGAGGCTAAGTCCTAAATCTCAGTTACTTAGTTCCATCCTGTTTAAGGATCTGTAATCCAGATTGTTCACCCTGAGTGCTGGTGTCGACAGCATCGACAGGCACGGATCTGGAGAGTGTTTGAGATGTGATAATTGCTGCTGCTTATATCCTGTGCAATTATTTGCTGTTGTGTTTGTGTCATAGATGGCTGTACAGAGATGAGTTTGAGCATCACCAAGCTTGGGCTCTGGATATAGTTATTTCTTTTCCTTTCTAGGCAGTTTCATTCCCAAATTCTGTTTAAATTAAATTTAAGAAGTCAAAACCTCACAAAAAACAAGGAGTTGCCCTTGAAGCATTTGACCCAAGTGATAAATATTAGTTTTAAGTGCCTAAGAAAGCAGATAGGTTCCTGGTGGGTACTAGGAAGCATCAAGACAGGTTGGTTGCCAGATTAATTTTGGCTTTCACTTGGAGTCCAGTGTCCAGCTGAGTTACTCAGTTCCTTCAGTTCTCCTGAAACTTTACATCCTGACCATTGCACCTGGAGGGCCTTAAATGTCCATACCTTCTGCCAGCTGAACATAAGGTGCTTCCGATCCCAAACCAGACAGCACTGTAAGAGGGAGGAGGAAGTACATCTTCTAATAATGTGAGCACACTATCTCCGTCTTTACCCTCTGGTTGTAACACCTTTATTTTAATGACTTGGGTTTTAAAATTCCATCCTTTGCCTGCTGTAGAAATATTCCTCGTTAACCGTGCTTCACTGAAATGGTCACCGTGTTCTCCTCAGGTTGCATCAAAGCCAACCAAGACACGAGCACGGTCCCCTGCTTAGCCCCAGAGCCACCCTGCCTCCATGCCAGCATCAAGTGCTTTGAAGAGGGCATGGGATACGGGGCAGGTCTAAAATCCTTCCCCAGCCCACTGTCCTCAGACTCCGACTCTGGGACGCTCAGAGCATCATTTTCAGTAGGCATGAAGAGCTCTGCCTTCCCTGAGCGCACCTGGTGATACTGCTGGGTTTCTGCTCTGCCTGTCCACTGGGTTTTTCACTAGGGCAGGAGAGCCCTCCCTGGCCTGGCCACTGTGGGGTGATGCTGTTCTTCCTCCCAGCTTACAGCTGGGCCCTGGCCTGGGGACATCCTGGTGCAGGCACCGACATGCCTGCTGGGGCACAGCAGCAGCCAGCTGCTGTTCTGGGGACAGAGAACTGAGGGAGCCAGCTGGCAGGACCGCTGTGGCAAGGTCCAGCTGGGAGCTCGGGTCACCAGGCAAGGTCTGAGATCAAGGTGGGATGGCAGCCGGCAGGTCAGGTCCCGCAGCTGCCAGACAGCAGCTGGAGACCAGTGCTGCTGCAGCACAGCATAGACAGGCTGAGGGTGGGCTGGCATGGAGCCTCAGGGCCCATGGGTGGGTGTCCCAAGGGAGGCTAGTCATGGCCAGTAAGGCCCAGTAGTGCCCTCAGGGCCTACTCCTTGAAATTCATGACTAAACGTGTTGAACAACATTGGTCCCGTGAGACACTCAGCTGCATGCGGTGGACTTCATGCTCTTCCCCCAAACCCTGTTTAACTCTGTCACTTGTGAACTTCTCTCTTACAGCCAGTTAGAAGATCAAGGGTGACTGCCCAACAGGAGAACTGGAAGGGGAACTTCAGGGGCCTCTGTCTTCTCCAGGGTAGGATTTGCCAACCCTCAGTCACGGTCTGTGTCAGAGTGGTGTAGGCCCCAGTGGGAGCCAGGAACAGCCATAGTCTGTGGTGGACCTGCTGTGCTCGTGCCATCTTATGGTGGTGCCAGGTAAGAAAAAAACCTCATCGTTTGCAGGCTCTGAGCTGAGATCTTGCAACCAGGTCATGTTGGGACCAGCTGTGACCTTCATGCCATTCTCAGTCGGGCTCAATGGGCCTTTAATAATGTCTTACAGGGGGCTCTGCTGGGAGATGGTGGAAAGGGAGGGACCATCCTCCACAGTCTCTTACTCATTCCTTTGTCATGTTTGTACTTGTACCAGCATAGTTTCTTTCTTGCTTTCTTCCAGTGTCTCGCTCTCTGCACTGGCAAAGTGATGGACAGCAGAGCAGAGATGGAGGTTGTGAGAAGCACGAAGGGGAATGCTGCTGGGGAGGTCAGTGTCCACGTGGTCACCACCGAGAGCACTGTGCAGAGCACCCACCTGCCAACGGCTGCCTTCATCATACCAGGTATGCAGAACTGTCCTCTCTAACTGGAGCCTCCTCAGCCTTCTCCCCCGATATGGATACCTTATGTTTCTTGTATATCTCTGCTCCTCCCAAACCCTGGGGAGCAAAGCTGTGCTGCTGTTGCCATCTTAGGGGTTCTCTGTCACTACCCCACGTCACCTGAGTGACAAAACCTCTTCATTTTTAAACCAGAGTTCTGATGTGAGGAGTCCTGTGCCAGTGCAGCACAGTGTGCTGGGTGCTTGCTCTGCAGGGCAAGTGGGCTCCTGGGTTACCAGATTATCATAGAAGCACAAAAGGTTTTGGAAGAGCCTCTGCACTTACCTCCTCTGGGTCCACTCGATGACAGTTAAAAACTGTTGCTCTGTGAGCTGAAACTGTAACCCACCATTTGCCATAATTTAGGTGTCACCTCTGAGCATGTGACGAGCCAGAGCAGAGTTGCTTTGTAGCTCTCCACGCACAAAAGCCCCCTGGAGAGGGGAGCTGAGGCACAGAGTTGCAGTGACCTGCCCAGGAGGAATAAAAGCTACAGAAGCCGGTTTGCACTTCAGCCTTACTCCTGGTGCTTCCTCCTTTGTAAGGTCTCTCTCAGGCTTTTGGGTCGCACGAGCATGGGCCGTGGCAGTGGCCGTGGCTGGGGACGGGAGGGACAGGCACAGCCACCTGCATATGCTGCCATCGTGCGAATAGCAGCCCGGGTGGGATGAGTCCTGGCCCGACGTGTCCCAGAGCATCTCTTGCTGAGCGCAGCCCTGCTGCGGTCTGCGCGAGGCAGAGCCGGTGCCAGGAATGGCGGAGTGGAGTCTGATGAGCCGCATCAGAATGAATCCAGTAACAAAAGCGTGACTAAGAGCAAAGTTTAAGCAAACAGAAGTTCACAGAAGAACCACAGAACATCTCGAGTTGGGAGGGACCCATAAGGATCATGAAGCTCAGCTCCCTGCTCCTCGCAGGCCTCCCTAAATCTCGGCCACTTGACTAAGAGCCCTGACCTCTGACAGCCTTGGTGCCGTGACCACTTCCCCGGGGAGCCTGTTCCAGGGCCGACGACCCTCTCGGCGAAGAGCCTTTTCCTCACATCCCATCTGAACTTCCCCTGACGCAGCTTCGTTCCATTTCCTCACGTGCTGCCGCTGGTCACCAGA
>JANHGN010016902.1:10048-21229 GCA_024605025.1 Megaceryle maxima
GGGGGGGAAGAGGCAATAAGGGTTTACAAGTATTCAGTTATGGCTTTCAAATGTAACTATTGCATATTTTTGCATAGAAATAATAATGCTCTATTGTACTTCAGTGTAGCATCAAACTCAGCCTTCATACTACGCATCAGCATCCTGTGCTCCCCATAGATCCAACTGTTCACCTCTTAGCTTACAAAGGAGGAGGAAAATAACTGAGGCATATACTAGGGCATTTCTGAGGATACTGCTGCTTCAGTACAAAGCCTGTTACATTATCAAGTGCTCACCTACACGCCTTCTCTCTCAGAGCTCCCTCCTGCTGTCAGGTAAGACAGGCACTAGGTGCAGGCAGCACTCTCTAAGCTCAAGGTTTCCTGTAGCCCCATCTTGCCTCTGTGCTGGGACACAGAGCAGTCTCAGCAGAAGGAGCTTTGCTCCTTTTTACACGTACATTTCATTTGATGCGACGGTAGGGAAGATTCGCTCTCCTGCAAGACCATAACTGCCCCATTCCTGGTTAATAGCAGGTTTTCTGTGGTTTTGTGCTCCAGGTGAATTCAAAAGGGACAGTCCTGTAAGACACCCGAGACCAAAAGCTGGAGTCTCTCCCTGTCCTCTGTTGTGAACTGAATTGGAACAGTTCTGGGTGGATAACACAACGGTAGGAAAAGGTACATCTTTACAACTTCATTGCGCACACGGAGAGCAAGAATTCTGTCACCAACTCCAATGAGAGGAGGATTAGGCCATTGTGAAGGTGGGGGGAAATCTGAAGCAAAAGCTTGCAATTCACTGGGCTGGAACAATCCTATCAAATACGATCAATGCAATTCCCAGCTACGAGCCAGCCACACTCAACCCCCGAGCATCAAATCACCATTACTGGTTTAACACCACTGGAGTTCACACCTGCTGCCTCGCTACCCTAAGAATAGCTATGCAGAAAGAATTCATTTTCCATAAAATTATGTCTCTCGGGGAGCTATCAGAAACTTCTTCCTCTCTCAGCCCTGAATAATTTCTTGCTATTTATTCATGTTCTTCTGCCATGCAAACTCAGGCCAGCATTTTCAACTTGACTGCCTAGAGGCAGGTACCTACATCTGCTTGCAAGTCCTTCAGCAGCTTCCAAAGTGCTGAGCTACTGGTAATCCCTGTTGCCATCAGCTGGAGCTGCAGTGGCCCAGCTGATGGGAACAGGCATCACCTCTGTAGGGAACAACCTACTCCGTGTTTCAGTGCAGATGGGGCAATTTGAACACTTCCACGTGAAGCTTTTCTTCCAGATTGGAAACATTCCGGTAAGTAGAGGTGAACAGCACTCAGCCACTGCAAAACCAGTGGGTGGCCAGGGATCCCCTTGGTTATCAGTGCTCCCCAATAACCCTGTACATGGAACAGGTTAACAATTTTGCTGTCTCTCACTCCTGGCTTCCCAAGGCTCATTATAAACATGATTTAGTTGCTCTAAACAGTGCCACAGATCCCCTCCATACCTCACACTCTTTACAGAGAAAAAAGCTGCTTAACAAGCCCTCCCCTTCACCCCAATTACCTCTGAGTACTCAGTTTTTTTCCCAACATCTCAGATATGGAAATATGCTTACTTATTAAGTAAGCAGAAAACTTCAAAGTATAGCATAACCCCCCCCAAACTCTCCTCACTGCTCAGACTGAGACAGTTTTTGCTACTGTGCTTACGGCAGTATCCTGAACCAATACGCATCCATAAAAACCAACCTCACTCTCTGTAGCTGCAGCTACAGTCGACACGCAACACTTGGATCTTTTGAGGTGACAAGAATCTGAGGATTCTGTTTGTATTACAGCAGCAACCCCAAACCTGAAATACAAGGTATTTATATGGTCATCAAGACTGTACTATCTTATTTTCTGAACTGTCCTTGATGCACATACCCTCACAAGACTGAAGGAAGAGATATTTTCCCCACCACCACATTTTACAGATCAAATTCAAGGACTGAAAGCTGCCTGCATTATCATTCTATGTTTCTTGTGTGATCTTAGGCCAGCCCATTTGCTCTATGTGAGCTCCCTTCCACATCTACCTCTGAAAATAAGTTTGAAAAGGACTGACATTATGACACTTGGCTAAAAAGCCCAAAGTTAGAAGACACTGAAGTTTGAATAAAAGAATGGGCAGTGAGACCATAGTGCAGAAAGGCACCTATGTACTGCTGGGCTCAGCCCATGTTAACAGCCCCATCAGCCTGGCTTTTGAAAGTGAAGAATTGCAGAGATGCCAGACAAATCGGGAGAGAAGCAAGAGCCGATTCAGACAGAGCAGAGAAAAATCTTTGCAACTGCACAAAAATCCAACTTAAGCAATATCCTGGCATGGTAAGACAGCAACCCTTCCCCAAGCCTGCAACTCAGACTGCAGAGCTGAACCGAGCCCATCCAGAGGGTTCATCCTTCTGCCCTCCCCGGCTGCAAGGGAACAGAGTGAGAACTGAGTACCTGGACCCCAATAGCAAAAGACGACAAAGCAAGAGCTATTGCCCAGATCTCCGTAACCAGGCCCTTGCCCACACGCTCACCTTGCACAGCTAAAGCCACTGGTTTAAGGAATACACTGCCAAAGCATCAAAATCCAGACTAGGTGCTATCATGTATAGGCAAAAAAAAAAAGTTCCTGCGTTTCCATGGGGATAGCGGTGATTACATATTTAGCAGCAGGAAGGTAAGGCAGCGTGCATGATCAGCACACCAATTTCCTGGACGGCAGAACAGCCACAACACCTAAAAGCCGGGACAGCCACAAAAGGACAGACGTCGGATTTCCATTCAGGCTTTAATGTCGAGGCAGCGCTCTCCGCAGAGCAGGAGCTGGTGGGGAAGGTTCCTGCTATTTCACGTCTTGAGATCAGACAAGCAATGCTGTAACTCCTCCCCAGACTTGCTCGTTATAGAAACCCCAGCGGAGGAGGCCTGCCACATCTGAAGAACTGCGAGTCCCACAACTCCTCCCTCCCAATTTCAGAGTGCCAGAAATCATCCTCGCACCTCGCAGCTCCAGGGGGAAGAGGCAAAGCGCAGGGGCTGACTGGGGACACACAGAGTAGGGTCTTGTGGCAGACACAAACACCCACGCAGGACGGTGAAGGACAGGGGACAGAGCAGGGGACCAGGCCCCGCTGGCAGAGGACACCCTGCAGCACAAAGCGCTGTTCTGCTGCTGAGCCCCACACACCAAGCTTCGGGCAGAGCCCAGATGGAACTGGCACGTGAACGGCCAGCAGGCAAGCTCCCCAGCTGGGAACCATGCGATACGGAGCTGAAAAGCCCTAACGGGAGACAAAGCCAGAGAGTTTCCTGCTGCCCACAAGGCCTGACAGGGTGTAGCACAGTGCTGCAGGGCAGCGGACATCTCCCAGCACTGGCCAGTGCTGCAGGAGCATCCCCCAAGCAGCCATTAAAACCTTCTTGACTATGTTAGACCTCCAGTGTCTTTTTATGCTTAAAAATCAAATAAGGCAAAGGGCTGCAGCGACATTAATGAAAACATAAAACTTTTCTACTAACTGAAATGCTTAGAGGCCACTTCTGCAGGTGTTTATGTCAATACTTTTGTCCCTAAGTAGCAAGGGGCAGGGGGTGGTTCCTTACACAGCTGCTTTTTTGTGCTAACTCCTTTACGAAAGCAAACAAGCCATTTATAGGCAGACCAAATGCACCCAGACACACAGCAAAAGCATGTGGTTATAGAGGGCCTGATAAAATTAAACTCTCCAATGAATTTCAATTATATTCCTTCAGCAGCTTAATAAATGGCAAGCTTAAACTACTGGCAAAAACAAAGTCATTTGACTGGTCACTGAAGTACATTTCTATGGCTTATGTAATTATACCCCTGTGGCAGAGCTGCAGCATTTGAAGTCCTGTTTAAAGAAAGGGAAGAAAATAAACCCCAAGCAATTGCTGTATGCTGGCACAAAGATTGAGGTGCAAAGCTCAACACTGGCAAGATCACCAGAGCAGGGGATGATCTGTGTCTAATGCTGCCAGGGAAAAATGGGTCTCTGAAAGCCAACACCTCAAACACCCAGAGAGGAACGGGCGCAGCAGCCGGCGTCTCTCGCTGGGCTTTGCAACAGCCTGTTTCACGTTGCTGCCCGATCCTCAGCAATTCAGGACACACATCATCTGCAAATGGATTTTACAAATAGATCTTCATCCCTTCCTGAAGCAAACAGGTGTAAATTGTCATTAACTTCATCACTTTTATCTTCACACATGGAAGCCAGGGTAAAACCAACTGCCAGAGCCCAGATCAGAGCCGAGTTCAACATGAATCGAGATGCCACGCCTGAGCTCAGCTCAGACATCCCACCCAGATCTGCTCCACGGAGAGCGTAACGCTACGGCTGAGCCTCTGCACTCCCACTACTGGAAATGGAAATGGGAAGCAGCTATCAGGCAAATTTAAGAGCTCCTGCATTAGGCCTGTGACCCCTGAAAACAGAGTCATGAGCACGTGGATCTGTTTCAAAAGGTAAAACAGGCTTTACTGCAGAATCAGAAGAGTGGCAAATCATTGTGTGAACCCTGAAATTTATAGCTTAAGACCTATCAGACCATTCCACCACTCAATCTGGCCTCTTGTAGTGCCAGTATCACACAGGAGCTGGGCTCCAAAGGATGAGAGATGAAGGACTCTGGACAAGAAAAGCTTCCAGGACCATTTTCTGATGCTGTCCCACACTAGTCACACAGCAGGAAGGGTGCTGTGAAACCAGCAACATCCAGAAATCCACAGAAGCAGCTGTGGGAAAACAATGAAAACCAGACTGACACAACACAGGCAATCCAGGACCAGGAGTCAGGATAGCATCATCTACCCAATCCCTGCCCAAGCGTTCCTTTAACGGGCGCTTTTCACTACGGCACATCCCATTCCTCAGATAAGCCACACAAATTCTCAGTCACTTGCCAGGTAGTTCCTACCTCAGAAACCAGGAAAATACATTTTTGGGGGTTTTTTTTAGAGGCTACCTAGTGGGTAACTCCAAACAACCTTTAGGTCAACCAAAGGCAACGGCTGCACAGCTCTACCCCAGCCAGCACCGGCCCTTTGCTGACAAGCAGCCAAGGCACAAGGCGGTTGTCAGCTGCAGAGCCGCAGCTCACCACTTTCCTTCCCAGACTACAGCTGTCGAGTAGTAAATATCAGCATAATTAGAAAGAAGGGGAAAACACACAAACAAATCTAACCAACCAGGCGACAACAGCAGCACTGCGAGAACCCCGTCCTGAAGTCAGCTGTGTTCTTGGCTTGCTGCTGATGCCCTAAGGCTGCGCTGGAGGATGACAACCCGGCAAAATGGGAGATGATGTTTAATCTGCTTTGGGGATAGGGAAAGGAGACAGAGAAATTAGGGCCAGAAATGCCAATACTTGGCTTCGAGAAGGTTTCTGCTGCCTGAAGATGAGGTGTTGCTCTTGAAACCTGTGAAGCAGCTGCATTGGCAGTACTGAAACTGAACAGCAGAGCCCAAGCCCTGGGTCAAGGACTAACCCAAGCCGTCCCTTTACAGCCTACAGAAGCACTTGCAAGTCCGTGTTTGTAGCACAAGGACAAAACCCAGCTCCTGCCAGCATCAGCTATGTCTCCAGTCCTGACATGGTCCTCGTGCCACAAAGTCTGCTCCCTCCAGGAAGGCTGCAGAGACACCTCCAACCCCTCACGATTTGTCTCCACGAAGCATATTTGCTATCGTTGAGGAAAAAATGAAGAAAACTGGGAGATAGATGGAGACAAAGTTCCCATCCCGGTCAAAAGTACAAGTTTCTTGAATTCTGCAGGTCTCAAAGAGCTGCTATGAAGGCTGCCACCAGCCCATGGGCTGCTGCTGGGAGCAGAGGGGACGCAGCGCTCCAGACTACGCCAGGGATTCTGCCTGCTGTGCTGGAAGGAAATGCCCACAAGACACAGCCACGGGGATCTCAGGGCTGCCTTTCCACCTCCAAATCAGTATTTAAAGTTACAATGGGAGAAAATGGCTACTTGTTGGTACAAAATTTAGTTATGGCAATAAATCCCAGCTGGGCCAGAGAGGAGACACAGAAGGAGAGCAATTTTTCCTACCTGTGTAGTGAATCAACTGTGTAATTCTACCCTCCCTCCCATAGATGTGTTGTTACACACTTCAGCAGTGTTGCTACAGTGCAGTGATTACAGCTCAAATACAGTATTTGTATTTACTGGTGCACTTCCAAAAGCTGCACTCTAATGTACCCTGACAGGGGACACCCCCACCTATTCTGTGATCCTGTGGACACAGACTTTCCCCCCCAAACAGCCAGCAGCTCTGGCACAGCAGCAGGTCAGGTGGCTACGCGCTGTTCCGAGGGTTTGAGCGTCAAGCGTTACAGAAGCGGGCGGCTGCTGCCCAGGGCTGCTCGGGTTGGAAGGCAGAGAACGTTAATCCATAGCAAAGGGAAGCAATCATCTCTTAAAATGTTCTAGCTGCCACTCACTCGTTTAGTCCGCGTACTAAAAGAGACTTCCAGCTATCATCTGCGAGGCATCTGGCCACTTACACCTAACGCCACCCCACTGTCAATAAATACAACTGCACAGTAACCCAAGTTTCTTGCAACCCAATCTATAAAAAGCAGCTGGCTTCCCTTCCCTCTCCCAACACTACCATGGGTTTCCTGATACTCTTGGAAACCAAACAAGGGTTTTTATTGAGCAAGTTGGCATTGGGTAGCTGTAAACATGAATTCTAACCCTACCTCTCTAAATATTACTTACAAGGTCAACATCTCTCATCTATCCTTCACCCTGCTCTCCAAAACAAACAACAAACACAACTTTTCTTTAGCCCCCTTTGAGATTTTGGAAGCTACCAAGCATAAAATTAAGATACCACCAAGTTGTGTATGCTGCTTAAATACCTTTGGCTGACATGGAGAGAGGAGTCACATTCAGGGGTTGTCTGAATGCAGCTTCAGTAAATAAGGGTAGAGCTCCTACTTGCAACCAAAATGGGAGCAGATTAACATGGCAAAATCTTGTTCACAGACAGATCCCTACCCCTTTTCCTCCTCCCCTGAAACGGTGCTTGTAAAGCAGACAATTAAGGGCATCCTTTTTAGGAACCCCACCATCAGACACCACCTCCCCCTTAGCCATTCTCACTTGGTCAAGGTGCAAGAATGGCTGCCACATCTCAGCCCTTTACCTCACTGCCATCAGACCAGGAGAGATTAAAACCCAGGAGGAACTAGGACAGAAGAAAATGAAATTCTGCAGCAAGCAGGAGATGGTGGGGTAGGATAACCCAAAGCCAACTCTGGTTTTTGGGAGTAATGAAGAAAGGGTGAAGTCTCAGTACCCAAGTGCCTGGCTATGGCTCAGCTCTGCCCCAGACCTTCATCTCCTCTCTAAGTCTCAACGCTCACTCCTGAAGGGGAAGAAAATCCCATTGCAATGGCACAGATGAGGTTAATGTGGCCAGTCTCAGTTTCCTGGATTTTGTCACACTTCTGCCCATTGCTGTGTAGCCTCTCTTTTCCAGCACCTTCAAACCTCCTTGGATTAAGCCTCTCCACAGACAGTTTTACCCCATCTTCTACGCTCAGGCCAAGACCACGTAAAGAGCCACAGATCCTCCTTTGAAGTCCCACAGGGCTGCATTTCACTACGTGAACTTGCGACTCCTCACCACGCTACAGGGTCACACACATTCCTCATAGGATGAAAGGGCCAAGCACTGTTTCTCTGGTCCGACGTCCTTACACTGGGGACATCACCCCATTTAGGGTGCTCGGTCACTGTACGGCCCACACCAGTCTTCTGTGCCATGCCAGACTTCACAAGCCTGGCAGAAAGAGGCAGGTACAGGTTGTTCTGAGCGGGTTCGACCCCTCTCAAGTTCATCCATTTCCTTGTTTTAAAAAGTAATGGAACTTCTTGTGCAGTGTTGTTTTGGTGAAGATATAGTTTATTATTTATGGCATGTTTTTCCAGGGAAATATATATTCAGGCTTGAGTATAACCTTAAAAGTAGGCTGAGAGTACATCAGGGAGTAAGAATGAGTTGAGCTAATGACTTGCTCAGATTCAGCCTCTGCTTTCCGCACTGTTTATTGAGGGAATAAGCTGCTCCTACAACATAACTCAGTAACAGAGCATTTAACCTGTACACGTCGTCTCCTCCCTGCAGTCCACGCACAAGTATTCTGGGATCTGTACATGGCTATAATAGGAGGCCATTCATCAATAACCTCTCCTTCCTAGGTCCTCGAGGAGTATTTACCCAACTCTCGGGTAAATGAGGCAAGACAGAGCATGTCTTGTTCCCAGAACCAGCCCCTCTCTATCAAGTGTTAGACACATTTGCTAAAAAACAAATTAGAGCATGTTAAAACACTTCACTTAATTATAAATAATCCAAACAGTATCACAAAGGTAAAAGTAATTCAGTGATTTGGTTAAACACTGAAAACAGAAGCAAAGTCTGTGAGATCACACTGTGCATACCAAATAGTGCTTGATTTTTAAAGCATACTAATGGAGCGAAAATAAAAGTTACTTGAACTGCCTTTGTAATGAGAGCATTTATCCTGTAAATAACTATCAAAAAGTGTCTGGGCACAGGTAAAGGTCAGTAGAGAAAGGCTTTGTTTGTTTGCAGTGTTAAAAGCTGGTGAGATGCATCATCAATATTTGGAATTTCAATGAAAACAACAAAATCAGTAAAACTTAAATTTCTTCCATCCTCCAGGGCCTGTCCTTTCTCCAGCTTTACAAACAATCCCCTAAGTACCACGCTCCTTGCAGGAGCATGACACAATAAATCCACTGCCTTTTACAAAACGAGGATGAATTACTGATATGACACAAAGTTCCTCTAAACCCTGACGTCCAGCCTCCCCCAGTGTCACAGAGGCGGTGGGCCATGCTCTCCCTCCAACAACCAGCAGCAGCCTTCAGTTTCCCCACTGAGGTCTGACCACGATTTCTGCCATTCTCCAACAGCTAGTTCATAAGAAATGGATCTGTCTGGCACACCAACTTTTGGCTATGAAAAGCTGGAGAAGAAAAAAAAAAAACCAAAAAAACCACACACACTAAAGAAAGAATGGAAGTAAAATATGGAAGGAAAATTGCAGTAAGCCTCCTTCATTTAAAATTAAGTGGGATAGAACAAGCCACCACCATGACTTTTTTAACATAACAGCTTTTTTCTTTCAGTCTCCTTCACGGCACCTTCAAAGAGAAAGCAACGTACGTCTTAACTTTTCCAGCACGATGCTTTAGTTTAGACTTCCTTAGGAAAATACATCAAAAGTTATTTATAAGAACAAAAAGGCAAAAATCCCCAAATTACTCATTTCTTGGCATTCAGATAATAGGAATGCTCTTGGGAGATAAAAGCAGAACTTGAGTTTTCTCACTGATGTATGCCTGCTTAAGGAGGTAAAGTCCATTGCTCTGGCCAGCTTTTATTCATTTCATTTTTACTGATACCATTTGATGCCAAAATACATTTTTCCTGAAGAATTATCCACTTGGATCACTAAAGTCAACATCATTTTCACCACTGAACGCAAGGAAAGCAGGATCTGGGCTGCAGTGCCGAGCGTATCTATGTCCAGTTATTTTGAGAACATAAATTAACACTGAAGCATCCATCTGGCATAACAGATTGTTTGGTGCACTTCGTCCCCTGCTAATTAATCGATTAGCTCTACTGGGTAACAAGAGAGCTTCCCGCCTGGTTCTCCAGCTTCAGAGGACAGGGAGGACAGGCTGCCTGACCACAGACTTGACAAGTAAGGGCTCACACTGACATCAGGCCTTTCAAAGCCCTTTCAGTGAAACTACAGTAGGCAGGGAATTCCTTGGCAGAGAGATAGTTAGGTTTATTAAAAACCGTCCTTTTGCGAAAGGTTTGCGGGTGTCAAAGCTCTCTGACGTGTGGATTTGACAATGTGGAGAAAAAGAAAAGAACTGCAAAGAACTTCCCCCTCCCAGCCCCTCCACACCCCCTCACCAAACTGGCAAAGGTGTCACAGTAAAGGCTGAACACAGCCATTCCAGAGCCAGTGGTGGAGGCTCAGGCCAGGCCACCTGGCAGCAGAGGCCTGACCCGCTCGAGGCAGGGATGGGGGCAGCCACTTCTCCAGCTCCTGCTCTTCTGCTGCAGCAATGGTTGAGGGAACATCTCAGGGCCTTCTGCTTATAAAGTTCGCCCTCTTCCCCAAATACAAGCTCATGAGAGTAACACCCTCTGCTTGGGATGGAGCCAGGCAGCAGAGGACCACGCTGCAAGGGCAGAGCGATCACCACAGGATGGGATGGACATTCCTGTGTTAACCTCACTCTCCATCCGGGCCACCACCCTGAGCTGTAAGAAAACTTGCTGAAAGCTGAAAACAGACTTCCATGACTCAGAAAATGCAGAAAACTTAAGGGATTTCTCGATGCAGCTATGTATGCAACATGCCCTGAGAAGTGTTTTGGTAGGAAACCGTCTGTGTAGCTTTCAGGGCAAGAACAAAACAGACATGAGGGTCTGTGCTCACTTGCCAGTGTATTTCCTGCAGCTGTGCTGGATTTAACCACTGCAAGCTGTTTATCTGCAGCTTCTTCCAACTGCAAACTTGTGCTGCTGAAGGAGCAGACACAGCCCCTCAGGAGCCACCGAAGAGCAGAAGGCAGCTCCACTGCCCTGACTCACTGGGTGCATGTACCTGCCTGCACCCACAGCAGCACCTGGGCCCAAAGCAGAGCCTTTCAAACAACCCCAGCAAGTCAGAAGTGCCTGTGTCAGAAACTGAGGGCTTAACTTACTTGAGACATTAATAACAAGAAAATTATTGCACATGAAAATGCTCTTTAAGCTCCTTTTTGTAGCTCTGTTCAGTGAGGTAAAGGGCAACAATTATTTTATTCCTCTGTCTGAACTGGCCTGTTTGCACAGGCTAACAACTCAAAACTCAGAACAAGCCTGAAGAATAACATTTTTTTCCTCAAAATCCACCTATGCGTTGTGGTTTAGCCCCAGTCAGTAACTTGGAGCCACCCAGCTGCTCACTCACTCCCCAGGGTGGGATGGGAGAGAAAAATCAGAAGGGTAAAAGTGAGAAAACTCATGGGTTGAGATATAGACAGTTTAATAGGTAAAGCAAAAGATGTGTGCCCAAGCAAAGCAG
>JANHGN010016904.1:2066-21610 GCA_024605025.1 Megaceryle maxima
GGGGAGGAAAAACACAAAAAAAAAAATAAAAAAAAAAAAAAAAAAAAAAAAAAAAAAAAGGGACATTTTTCTTCCACGATCCTTAGAGACATAAAACACCTGCAATATGTGAATGCACACTGATGTACAAGCTCCACTCATTCCAGAGATAAGAACAGTATTTGAAAGACTGAGAAATATCAGTTATAATAAAATTTGTTACTTCAATATTAAAGCTTTACTGTAATAGCTATCCCTTTACTTAAATGCAATGCATGTAACCTGGTGGACTGATCCTTGTACTTACAAGTTTATCAAAAAAGGAAGGACATCTGATATAAGTAGATTTTAAATCCCATGGAAATAAAGTTGACTCAGGTGCTTCCAGTAAGTTCCATCGTTTGTTTCCTTTCTACAAAAAGGAAAATTTACAAGAAGAGAGAAACTAATTTACAATCTTTTTACATTCTGAAACCAAAGACTTACTGGTGATTTTTAACTTCTATTATATACTACGAGTTACCTCACTGGATATTACTAAAGAATTAGTATTTCATACAAATATCCATCTCAGTTGAGACCTCCTATACAGTAGTGGAAATAACTGACAAACCAATCATATTCAACTGGAAGATATTACAAATAGTGCATTTTTGTGTAGCTTTAAGTTATGTAGAAGAGAAGAACATTATTACCTCAATTTTTTCTTTCAATTCCTTAAACATGGATGATATCACACACTCTTCCTCTACTGTATGAAGTTCATTTCGGGTGGGCCAAATATCTCGCAAGTAAATATTTTTGCCATTAAAGCCAGTGCCTGAGTAAGATTTTAAACAGTGAATTTGAAGAATGAAGTATTATACTTTACTAGAATATAAATATCTATATATTCAGGTTGTCAGCAATAGTACCAAATATGCAAAGAATTTAAACAGTTAAATGGATGCTTTGCTTTATCTACAAGCAATACTAAATATGACTGCGCTTTCTCCTCAAATATACTGGTTTTCTATGCTGAAATGCATGTGAAGAAACCTCCTCTACACGTGCATTAGATGCAGAAATAGAAGATGTAAGGAAATACTTACCCAAAGGCTCAGTTTCAAAGTCTATTCTAACAGTGCCTGCGATAGCATAAGCAACTACTAGCGGTGGAGAAGCAAGGTAGTTGGCACGGACACAGTCACACAGACGTCCTTCAAAGTTCTTTGTTCCAGACAATACTCCGCAAGCAATCAGATCACCCTGAAAGGCAGATCCATATATGTTTTCCTAGGACTTTGTGCTACTTCAACCGCTTGTACTATTTTTGTTGATTGTCCAATGTGCTTTTAGCATTCCACTTCAAAGGCATTTTGCTCTCTCCCACCACCCTTCTTCCTCCTCCTCCTTTTCACTCTTGACCCCCTGATGTGTTCTCCAGTCACAGGGAACTTATCTCCTGCCTTTTATTGCTTTTATTTTTCTTCTGCCTCACAGGATAAAAATGCTGCAGCTGTTTAGACACTGCTTGTTAAAAAAAAAAAAAATCACTCAAGCACATAGGTCTTTAAAAACTTCATTTATAATACAAGATCTGTACATTGCATCCTGCATAAGATGAGATCTTATGTATTTATCTTACAATTTATATCTGTATGCTATAAATACTATTTATTCTATTTATTTTACATAGCAATGAATTACCACGGTCTCCCTCTGACATGCATATGTGCAAAAACATCATGTAAAGTCCAAACCAACAGTGAAGTATCTTTTACAGAGATTACTCTATTCCTTGATTGCTTAAGGAATGAGAACTGTATTTCTGCATTGAACAAGCCTTAGAGTTTTACCTGCTTTATTGCATTCCTGATGGCTTCTGGCAAGGGGGCAGTGTTTCCAACACAAGTTGAACACCCATAACCAACAACCTCAAACCTACATTGGAAAAAAACAATCATACATTAAATGATTATAAGCTATTTACTAACAAAACAGCTTTTTCTTTTATCAGCTATCACTAAGACAACTTTTCCTTTGACAGTTGAACTTTTTAGGAAGTGAACAGCCAAAACTACGTCTCACTGATGCAAGCACGAAGATAGAAAGTAACATTTTTGTAATAAATTGAGATAAGCCAAAACATATCAAGATGCTGTTAGTTCCACAAGTAACAGCAAAGCAAAGGCAGTAACATTCTTCACAAAGCATAGCTGGGCACTGTTACAGAATTATGAACATAAGCTAACTGTTATTGCTACAGAGAAACGAAACACACAAAGCAAACCACAACAGCAGCATTAAGAAGAGATAATACAGGTTGTCCTGATAAATTTACCTCCAGCTTCCACTTCAAAAATACATGAACAAGTGCACCCTGTTCTGTAAGATACTTAGAATTAAGTAGATCACTACTGAAAAAATAGTGCTCAGATGAGGTAGAGAACTACACATAGTAAATTGTAAAATAGGAATACAGCAGAGCAAAACAGCTTTAAATCAGGAAGCAGTTAAAATGACTATCTACTAAGTTAAGAATTAGCCACTCCCAAATGAACAGCAACCGTATTTACCTACCTGTACAAAACCCCTGCGCGCTATTTTCCTAAAACAACAAATGAAGTAGGAGTCTCAACTTACCCAAGCTTACTGAGGTATGGTAATACTCCACTTGAACTGAGGTAATGTGTAACCATTCCACTGCCTGGTGATAAACTTGTTCGTATGTAGGGCTTAACCACTAAGCCAGCTTCAACAGCTTTTTTGGCCAGGAGTCCTACCAAAAAGACCAACCCAAGAGACAGCTTATGTTTTATTTATCCCATAAAAGAACATCTATATAATGCTACCTTAACTAAATACAGCATAAAGCCACCAAACAGAGGTTAAGTAGACCTTTAGTTTATTAAATTATGAAAGCAACTACTTGCCTGAAAGTTTAAGTCATAACACCACTATTCAGATTTTTGTTCCCATTCCTACAAAGTAGGTGCCCATTTTATTTCCCATAGGAAAAAAAATCTCTTCCCCACATTCATATAGCTGACAGTGCAAATACATTTATTATTATTCTAATAGAAGCCAAACAGCCTCAAAGGGAAGATTGCCTTAACCACAGATGACCTTAAAAGAAGAAAGCAAGGTCTGATAGAGATTAGCAGCTCTGGGAAAATTGTGTGCAGCTTATGAAGGTACGACACATACTCCCTAACGAGCGACTAAATCACAGAACAATTGTTCAGCAATATGGATTTTCTTTCCGGCTACATTTCAAGCTACCATCATCCATGTAGGAGTCAAAGCTAAATCTGACCTCCTCTGTCAATTGAGCATCCATCTGAAGAAAAGCCTGAACTAGTTACCTGTCGCAATACTACCAAATATAAATATTTTGTAATTACTATCATTAATGTTGCTTTAGGATATGATTTTTTACAATTGCAAGAAAGTAACTTTCATTATACAAATGCATTGTATGTTCTGGAGGTTAAGGCTGACAGTTTACAGTCTCAAACCTTTAGGTCAACACATTACAGAGAATGACAAACGCAACGGTAAAGGCTGTGGAAACATGGGAGCACCATGAAGACCAAGTTAGCAGTCACTAGTCACAACATACCTGCAGCAAGCATGACGGATGGATTGCAATTATTTGTACAGCTGATTACTGCAGCAATGACAATGCAGCCGTGAGATAGCTTATACTCATTTCCTTCATACTGAACAGGTACAATGTCATTCTGTTTCTCAGCTGCAATCTGAAACCCTTTAACACCAGACTGAATGACAAAAATACACGTTAGCAGTTATGATACATAATGTATGACATTCAGAAAGACCAAGTGAACCTTCATTTTAAAATACTACTCTGCTGTCCCATTAGGAACAACCCTTAGACAGATTTTAAAAACACCCCTCAGATCATGCCTCTCATCCTTCTCTCTTTGTAATTGCTTTGACTTTGCAACAGTTGAAGTGCCAGTCAAAGCACGGTCCATTTCACATTCATTTCCTGCGATACAAGGAAGAACAATCCTTTGAGCACATGTCTAATTCTATACAATATTTATTTCCGAATTAGAAGCATACCCAAGATGTTATTTGGAAGAGGATAATAACAGAAAGAATTCTTACAAGAACCCAGAACACTGATAAGCTACAAATCTTGGAAATCTTTCAACAACATCTTTAAGATAAGAATTTTCTTCTCTTGTGATAATTTGGTTTTTGAAATTAAGTAAAATACAGCTGTTTGAGAAAATGTTTCCCAAGCTTATACTACTTATGTTTTTATAGCTGTTTATATATAGTAATAAGGAGGGCTCAGCAGGTATGCAAGGACTACGTAACAACATTTATTCAGAGACCATAGGAAGTACCTCTGGAGAAGTACATCAGTTGTACAAACCTTTTCATTTAAGCAGGCTTGGAAATCACTTTTCATATTATTAACAGCCACTCTATCTTGGGATCTTTTGGGGCCACTGACGTATGGAATTATAGAACTTAGATTAATTTGCACCACCTAAAAAAAGAAACGAAACAGGAAAAAAAAAAAAGCATTATCGGTCCCAGCCCAGCATTACACTGAATATACTCGAGACATCGAGGACCTCTTATTTTGAGACAGGAAAACCCTGGGCTTTCACTTTCAAGATCACCCACTGTAAAAGCACCCACTTTTATACTACCTGTAAGACTCAACTGGATAGAGGCCACAGGAATTCCATTAGTTGATACAAGTGTTATTGTTCTTACCTTCTTTCCCCCAACTCCCTCTATTTTTTTTTGCAAACATGACCCACTTCTCAAAATGGAGTGAATAAATGCAAAGTTTATTGAAGCATTAATTTTGTCTCCTGCTATAATTTTCAATAAGTAACTACTGCCGATTCAACATGAGAATCAAACATACAGAAACGTGTCATTTCAAGCATACCTGGGAATACTCAGGTTCTCTGGAAGAACTCTCATAGTTTCTAAATAACTTCACAGCTTTAAGATATGCTTCCATGACCTCAAGCTTGGCCTTGTCAAAACCTTAGGAAGGTTATTTCAAACATGAGAAAAATCACATAAATAAAACAAAACATAATTCTCAAGACTGTTTTAAGCATATCATCCAAAGTATTTTTTTTCAGGTCATACCACTTCTGTACCACAACCTCCAGAAGCCATTCAGAGCTATTCAGTAGTGACACGTGAATTAAATACTTCCTGGTTGGGTTTTTTTGTTTGTTTTTGTTACAACTACTTTAGCTTTCCTTCTTATCAAAGAACAAAATAAGCTGTTCTAACTCTAGCAGTTGTAAAGAATTAAATTTACAGATTTGTCCCTGAAGTTCATAAAGCTTCTATTAAGATTTACTTGTTTAATACAGATCATGTGCTTAGTTGATGATAGCCAGTGTTACTAGATACTGTTAGAAAGTTTAATTTGTTTGTCTGGTCACTGCAAAGCATATCTGCAGTTTTGGAAAGGCTTACTTATGTGCATGAGTTTTTTTTTTTTTTTTTTTAATATGTGTGTGTTTGCGCTATCTGGTACCCTGTGGTTTTCTCTATTTGCAGTAGCTTGATAAGGACATCCTTCTATCTTAGCCTGAAATATCAGTGAAGTAATGCTCTTCAAAGGAAAAAAATCATTGTGAAAAAAATCAGAAATGTTTGGTGATTTGTTTTGCACAGTTCCACTTAATTCTAGTAATCATTTTAGACTTTGATTTTGTAGGGAATCTCTAAGTGGTTATGGGATTAGTTTCCTATCGAGAAGACTTGTATTCCATATACTCTTCAAAATATAATTGACAATTTTCTTAATACTTTTCTTTTGAAGTTAACACATGCTTTCAAGTATAATGACTCTGAATGTTGAAAAATAACATGATGTTAGTAAATCAAGTATGAGACAAGTGAACCGGACTGGACACAAATCTCACATGCAAGTCAGCTACCCATTTGACAGCACTGTGCATACAAAAAACAGCCTCACTTGAAAACAGAGACAAAATAGACCACAAGATGAAATCCGTGCCAATAAAGCTGGTAAATAACTCAGATCCAAATGCCACATACTAAGAATCCCCCAAAATTAGCCAACAGTAAATATGTATGGTACAATTTTTGTGTTGGCTGTTACTCAGGTGCATGAGATTCTCTAGGTTGAAAGTTGTAGCCAAATATATCCCATGACGCAAGCCTGTACTGTACAGCAGAATTTTATACATTAAATCCACATCAGGACTCTGCAGAAAGTTACTGCTTAAGAACTATGGAGTTTTAAGCAAAAAGCGTATTGCCATATATGTAAAACACTACGACAATAAATCACTATTATAATTTCATCTTTACCTGTATGTTTTAAGTGCTTCAGTGTCACATTATCAACAGGGAAAAAGCTCAGAAAAGCACCATATTCAGGACACATATTTGCTATTGTGGTTCGGTCTGCTACAGACAGCTGGGAAACTCCACTCCCAAAAAACTCAACAAATTTTCCAGCAACATCAGCTTGCCTAAGATGCTGTTTAAAAGAACACACAATTAACATTTGTTATGTGAAGAGGTACAATGCAGGCAATGTTTGTTACAACAATCCACAGTCAGGGAGTCATGAACATTTAAAACAAGAAGCTGAAAACTTAAGGCCTGTATTCACAAAACAACAAAAAAAGTTTTAAAAATATACAGTGGAAGTTGACATAGTAAACCACACCTCCATCTTCAGCTTCAGATCTCCTAGTAGAGGACAGATAAACAATTCTATAGGCATCATGCCTGAAAGAGGAAAGTCTTTTCAAAGCAATCACAGGCCGTCACTGTTTTGATGCTGACTTATAATCACAGACAGGCCTTATGTCTTGCAGGAGAGTTTTAGAATGGAAAGGGTATCCAGAAAAAGTCTCTGATCTAGAGAAGTAGCCTACATGCTATCAGCCAGAGAAAAATGAAAAACAGGGCTTCTCTCCCCTGCCACCAACCCTGAATACATATTTTTATTGTTGTTTGGGGTTTTTTTGTGGTTTTTGTTTGGGTTGGGGTTTTTTCTTTATAAATATATATATTTTAGTGAAAGAGGACCTCTAAATAAACCACTACAGAGGGAAAAGAAAAAAAATTAAAAAAACAAAACACACACACCAACCAACCCGCTCAACAAACACTACTTTGGAGGACTGTTAAATAAAGATGGTTAGCCATTATTTGTATCTTTCTGCACCAATATGATTAAAGGTACACTAAAAATACTCCGAGCATTTAATTCAGTTCTCATATGACACTGGTAGAACTTTCAACAAACTTTGCTTTGTTTGCAGAGGCAAACTCTTACCTTTGTAATGCTTAGAACAATATCTATAGATGTAGCAAGTGGGCTGGCTGCACCTGTCAGTTCACACCCAACAACCTCCGGCAAAGTGAGAGTAACCGGCATCCCCAGCATCACTGCTTCTGTTTCAATCCCTCCAACACCTGGAAGGAGAACATTAGATTGCTTTTCATCAGTTTAAGTAACCAACACTAAATATGTTGAAGTCTTAAAATCTAATAAAACACTTCCTATTAAGCATAAAGGCTACAGCAAGAAATGTACAAGTTATCTGTTAAATATTTATATACGTGAAAAATAAAGACTACTCCTCAAGCTAAGACTTCACAGTCAATGTGAAAATACTTTATATCTGAAATTAACTTTGAGAGAAAAGAAACCTTCGTACAAATTTTATACTGCAGGTACAAACATCATTTAATACCAACTGTTGCTTGGCTATTTTCTCTTTAAATTACAAAAAGCAGTTTCTCAATCCAAAGAAGTGTTAGTTGAGATTACTTTTAGATTAAAAAAATAAAATCACTAAGAAGAATAATTCAAGAGTGGCTGTTATGCCTGAGATACAAATATCCAGTGGGAAGAACATATTTCTCAGCAGTGCTTTAGTAGGCCTTTCAAAGTGCTATCAAGTTTTCTTAGCATACTTACCCCAGCCCAAGATACCCAAGCCATTTACCATAGTTGTATGGGAATCTGTGCCAACCACACTATCAGGATATAGGAAATCTTTAACTTCAAAAACAACTCTTGACAAATACTCCAAGTTAACTTGGTGTGCCATTCCAGTCTCAGGTGGAATTACGGAAATATTCTTGAAAACCTTTGAACTCCACTGCAATTTTTCCAAAAAAAGAGAAAAGTTACATTTTTCCAAAGGTATATTCAATTCTTCAAACATAACTAAAAAGACAAAACTAACAGGCAATAAAACAGTACTTGCTATTTATCCAAGTGGCTTTTGCTCATTTGTCGAATAGAGATATGTGATCCCCTCTGGATTCTATACATTCTTAATCATCAACAAAAACATTCATTCAGTTCCTGTTGAAGACTGAATAATTCATATCTACCTTTCAAAAGTAGGGCTGCAAAAATCACTTACCTTCTAGTTTACAGAACTGATTTCAAGCATAGCTGACACAGAACCTAAGAACTTTTATTTATAGCAGAATTTAGTTTAGCTTTTAAACTCCTGGATGAGGCTGAAGATGCAGATTAGAAATGCATCTTGCTACATGCAAAATCAAGATGCTAGATGTAAAAAAAGCTGACACGGAAACTTGTAACAAGATTCAGCTTGGCAGTTTCCCTCTTCAATAATGTAAAACCTTATTTGCAGCTTTCAGAAAAAACCTCCTAGTTTACCTGTATCCAAAGACTTTTAGATCATTGCACTGGATTCATAAACCATGTTAAATTAGTAGATGAGGATCACGTATCAATGTTGCAGATCCATGGCTAGCAGCAAAGAAACTCTTTTTACCACGAGACTTCCATTCAGAACAAGTCTACCAGCACTGCTGCCTAGTTTGAGAGCAGCAGTGTCTCAACACCAGTCTTTGTTCAACACTTCCATTCAGACTTCTAACAGAAGCATACATAAATGAACCTTTTATCCCAAAACTCAATGTGACCCAAGTCATTGAGCTCATTAAAACGCACAAAGACTAACGCTTTATAAATACCTACTTTGTCCACTACCTTCATACTAACAAGAACCAAATCAAATAGCATACATTTTTTCAAATTAGAATTACAAAAAAGTATCTCCCCTTTAAGTGACACCTAGATTTAGAACCTCTGCCACCCAACAATTTTTAGTTTCAGAGTCACAAACCATGTTATTAGCCAATTTTCTGTTCCCATATTAAATTCAGATTTGAAAGTCTAACATTTCCAAATTACTAATTTATCATCTAAACCCAAACACTGATAGGCAACTAAAACAAGCTCTTAAAACAGCCAAAACACAACATGATACAAAGCCCACAGGTACACAGACATACCTTAAAAAACTGAAGCCTCTCTCTATTTCTGCCAAATTCTATCTCCTGATTTTTCAATACTGTCTCCGGCCTAGGAAGATAAAATTTACAAGCACTCTAAGAATTTATTTTAAATTGCAGAAGAACAAGTTATTTTTGCTTGTTTGATGAAAGACTAAGTCTGCAGCACAATTTGAAGTGGTTTATTAGAACAAAGATAATTCCTTCCTTGCAGCAAGCTTTCTGTAAACATTGAAAAATGACTGATTTCATCTGTGCTGTGCTTAAGAACATGTTTATTCTAGGTATAGCTTGCCTAAAGCACTTAATCTTAAAAATAATAATTTTAAGAGATCTAAGCCAAGCATGAACAAAAAATACACAGAATCTTTTTCTTCCCCCCCCATCAGTAATCTTACTGATTGAACACCTCAAAATTCAATAAAGAACCAAGATGTTCAGTAGTTCAAGTAAAAACACTGTGTCCATATTAGCCCTTTATAGCAACTGAGTAGAACAACAAGGCAACTGCAACTATCCTCTGTTTCTGTATTTTTTCCCCCACAAGGCTCATTTTTTTTGTTCACAAGGACTCATCAGTACAGTCTCATATAGTGAGCCATTTTTTCTAAGTGTTGTTTATTAAGATACTGATACTCACAAAGGAGTAATCCACAATTTAAGAGGAATAGACTCTGCTTTGAGAGGGTGGACAAGCGAACACACTTGCTTTGTACCAGAAAGGAAGACAGTTCTCAGTTTTCCAGAGGTATATTCTACATCATGACCCTTCTATTTCTTCTCTGCAGTGTCAGAAAGCTGGCAGCATACTGCTTTGCAAGGGCCCAAGAGACAGTCATTATTCACACTACAGTTCAATAAATACCACTGCTGTTTTGCTGCCAGAAACAGAAATATTGCTGAAAACTTCACTAATTCTGTATTCTGACACCTGCACTTAGCAGGAATGTGCATATCTATAAAATAAGCGAGACAATCAGCGTCATATCTCTATGGGGTACAGATCTGGTCAGCTTTTAAATTCTACACCTGTCCAGCACAGGAAGATAGAGACTGGAACACTATCAGACAAGAGGAGGCAGCTGAAAGAGTAAGATGATTATGTGTAATTGTCACAGATGGAAAGGTACACATTGATCTGTTAATAACATTAAAAATCTGAAAGAGAGATGTAGTTCCCCTAGGCCTTTACATACAGGCAGGATATTCATTGAATTTCAAGTCAATGACAGATGGACTGTGAGATTCCACAGAAGCTGAGGAATGATGCATAGGCTAGTTCTTGGCTGTTCTTTAAGAGCCAGAGACCTTTAAAAAGTTCTCACAGAAAAATTAAAATTCACTTTTAGAAATAAATTAGTGCTTCATTGACTTATTCATTGAAGTTCTTAGTAACGTACAGAGGATTACTCCTATGCTTTGTTGTCCTTGTAAAGAAACAAGGTAAGTATCAAAACTTGATTTAAAAATCAGTCATGAGCCACACAGTTGACCATCTGCACTGTTTACTGAAGCCCTTCTTGTATGGCAAAGAATTTATTGTAGACTAATTCTTATCTGCTATATCTGACCTTTTTCTAGATACTGAAACCTGTCTATTGCTCATATGAAGAATATTGCAGAAGCATGTTTAGAAAAAAAGTCATCACATCTTTACAAACTGTCACAGGCAGTGCTTAACAACACAGAGAATGGTACAAATAATTAAATGAAGCTTTCATACTCGGGCACTGGCTGCAGATGGAAAGGACAGAGGATAGGTGTGTTCTCAATCTGTGCAGAAAATTGTCCTGAGTTGCGACTGGAATCTGCAGCACTACATGGCCCCTTGCAGCCAGTTTGACCCCTGCAAGGCAGCTTCCGAGGCTGTGCCTTAAGTGGGGAAAGCTTTGCCATTGGCTTCTGTGAATCACCACCTCCAGGATTTGGAGCATTCTGTATTGCACTGAAACATTAAAGAGAAGAAAAATTTAGACATAAGGAATTTTGTTAATTGTTTTATTTTCGCTTTTTTTGGGGGTCATTTTTTTCTTTCCAACCTCTAAAAACAAAACACCAGTTATTTTACTGCAACCCTGCTACATAGCAAACTATCACTGAATAAGTAGATATTCACTCTCACAGCGAAGAAGTTTTTCCTCATGTTGAGGTGAAACTTTGTGTTTCACCTTACTACCATTACCTCTCTTCCTATCACAGGACACCACTGAAAAGAAACTGGCCCCTTCTACTTGACACCCACCCTTAAGATCCCCTCTCAGTCTTCTCTTCTCCAGGCTAAACAGCCCCAGTGCTCTCAGCCTTTCCTCATAAGAGAGATGTTCCAGACCCTTCATCTTTGTAGCTCTCCATTGGACTGTCTCTCATATTTCCCTGTCCCTCTTGAACTGGGGAGACCAGAACTGAACACAATACTGCAAATGTTGTCTCACTACTGCAGAGTAGAGGGAGAAGAGAACCTCCCCTGACCTGCTAGCCACACTCTACTTTATGCACCCCAGGATACCACTGGCCTTCCTGGCCACAAGGGCACATTGCTGTCTCATGGAGAACTTACTGTCCACCAGGACGCCAAGGTCCCTCTCCATGGAGCTGCTTTCCAGCAGGTCTACCCCTAACCTGTATCAGTACATGGTGGTGTTCCTCCCCAGGTGTAGGGCTCTGCATTCACCCTTATTGAACTTCATTAGGTTCCCCTTTGCCCAGCTCTCCAGTCTGTCCGGACCTCATTGGATGGCATCAGAACCTTCACATGTATCAGCCACTCCACACAGTTTAGTATTATCAGCAAACTTGCTGAGGGTACACTCTATCCAGTCATCCAGGTCCTTGATGAAGATGTCGAGTAAGACTGGACTCAGAATGGACCTCTGGGGAACACCACTACTTACAGGTCACCAGCTGGACTCTGCACCACTGTTGTTATTTAATTAGGCTTTTTATACAAATCCTCAAAGGCTCAGACAAATTTTACACACTATAGTTGGTCAGAGGTAAATCAGAAAAGGTTTGGGTCCATAGAGCACACAGCTCTCTATTTGTACAATATTCTGCCTTCACATGAGAGCAAAAAAGACTCACGCAAAATGAGTAACTTTCTACCTCTCAATATTCACCAAATCATGGATTCCTAAAGCCACTGCTTTTGTAACAGAAAGCTAGTTACCGAATTGCAGGATATTGAGTGGCCTCAGAGAATACCTTGTCCAAAACCCAACTTGGTCCACAAACCTCTCATCAGTAGGAGATGGAAGCTATATAAAAGCAGCACAAACCATCCTGTGAAGGGTTTCTTATCATGAGCCAGCAGCTGCCAAGATCCTGCAAGCTTTCCAAAAGTGAAACTACAGACGTCGGATTTATCATCACAAAGCAGCATGCTGAGATCTTTTGCCAACACTTGGTCTTTCTGATAATTCTGGGCTAGCCTAATTGCAATACAATCAGCTGTCCCTCCAGACACCAGAGCAGACAGATGAAAGAACTGGAACACCACATGTGCAACACTACAAATGATTTGTAGCTTCTTGCTCTTCACTCTTAATACTAACCAAGCTAAAATCCTGTATATATTTGGAAGGTCTACAGAAATGACTCATACACCCATGTCCATTTGACCACGGGCTTTTCCCCCCATGAACTCTTAAAATTCCAAAAGAGCTTGAGCATTTTACACAATTCTGCACAAGTCTGACAGACTTCATGGTGGAGGGGTGGGGGGAAAAGAGAGGAGAGCTGCATTATTTGCTGTTTACTTCAGCAAACACTGAATAAAATATGAGTTTATCCTCTTATGCAGTATCACATTTCTAACAAAAAGGGATCCCCAGGCTGTTTTCATCACATTACTGCCTGTCAGAAAATTAAAACCATGCTGTTAATTCTTTAGTCCAAATACTATTCCAGACTCCTACAAGTACACTTCTCTCTGAAGATATGTGCAGCTGTCTTTAGTCTGTTGTAAAATCTAGGCTCACAAAAAACCAATCAACATTAGCCTATGAACAGAAATGACAGTCTGCCAATACATACAGTCTGGTGGAACTGCAACCTGTGTCTCTGAAGCTGGGACAACGTAGTCATGTTTGGAAAAAAAAAAAAAGCTTTAACATTAACAGAAAATGCAGGGCAAAACAAACTTAGAATCTCCATCTGAGTCATTCTCTTAAGACATTATTTTCCAGAAACCATGACAGAGCCAGTTACTTCAGGAATCTTCTGCCCAGAATTTGGGTTGTTAGCTTCATCCATAACCTCTCAACTATTCTTCCCCCCCTTCAAGAGTGTTATTTTACCTATTTTTATCCAGCTGGCTTTCAGATATCATAAGGTCTAGTTTCAGGGACCCACACATGACAAATGATTTGATGGGATAGTACAAAGACCAGAGTGAATCCATACTTGAGCATCAGACAAAAATGTACAGTTCATAAAAAATGAGGTACCTTACCATTTGCTGAAATCAATCTGCAGAGAATGGTCAACAGTGAGACCAGCTGGGCAGGCAGGATTGACTTTCACAGGATCTCCTCCAGCATTTCTCACAGCTTCCCTCATGGCAGCGAAGTCCACCATTGCTGGAATTCCACTAACCCATGGAAGAAGAAAATAGTATAGAAACATGGGACATTAACTCACTAAAACAGACAACCTTAAGTCTAGATCTACCCAAGTTCTACTTTAGACAAACTACTATACTTTTGTCTAAATTTCAGAGAGCTTGAAATATTTTTTAGAAGTTAATGGAGTGGTACTCATTCACAACCAGCAACAGCAAGTTTAAAGATAACATACAAAACAAGAACATAGGAAAATCTTAAAGAATAGAATTACATTTTTCTTATCTTGCTATGCTTCTGAAGTATGATGGTACTTTACTAGAGTACTAATTTCAGATACTTATTACCTGTACAGTAGAACCTTGCTATGCAAACAATGCTCACAGTACCTATTTTAATACCTTCACATGTATTATTAGTCTTCTTAGAGTTACCCATTTCTGAAGCTCATAGCATTTTACAAAAATATTCTTGTTGCTATTACAGTGATAATTGTACCCAAGTATAAAACAGAGGAGTATAATGTTTAAACACCACAGTGTATATATATAATCTTCCTTACTTCGCTTACCAAGCAGAAGTTAACTCATTTTTGTTAATATCACAACTCCTCTGTTAAATATTCTCACTTATTGATAAATATACAGCTAATCAGTCACCAAAACAGCTTAAATTGAACATTTGCAAATTGCTAAAGGACTGCCCTTTTAGCTAGGCCACACTCACAAGAGTGTGGCCTAAAAACACAACACTTTATGTTTTTCTTACACAAAGAAAGTTAATATCCTAAGAGATTTCTTTTTAAATACACATATCATTCATGGATTCAATTGGACTACATATGCAAGCAATGTCTGACATTCAGTTATCTCAAGCAAGAATTCTATATATTTCATTGAACCATAACCTATATGGCTGCGAACAGAACATCACTACTTCCAACTTTGTTATGGCTCTTATTCTGTAAGGTGTTCCTTGTAGGCCAACAGCTTCAACATCACCAACCTATCCTAAAACCAGGGTACCCTATGGTGCAACAACTATCCATGCAGCACAAACGTTTGCGTCAAGAGAGATACTTCAGTATCCAAAGGCTAGGAGCTAGCTATTTTCAAGACAAAGAATTTTTTAGACATACAACTTAGTGAGTTTACTCTGACTACTTCGGGGTTTTTTTTTTTTTAGCACATGCACACATACTTACGTAAAGTCTTGAAGAACAACTCTGGCAGGACAGAAGGGCACTTCAACATTATTCTGGTTTCTTTTCCAGTCCAAGATGTTCATAGCATCTGCTTCCTTCACTAAGAAGCCATCACAGTTACGGATACTGGATTCAAACAACACTCGTATGGAATAAGGCAGCGTATCTAGCGCAAGGGAAAGTAATGGACTTAATTAGCACAGCACTTCCAGCTTGCAATTTAAATAAAATACGTAATCTCATATGTCTAAAGAATTGCACTTTGCTAGGGTTTGAAAGGATGAGAGCTACAGAAGCCTGCTTTTCCAGGTGCCTTTGGGTTTGATCTTCATTACACAATATGGAACAGTGACTTGCATAATGTGAACACTGCAGAACATGAGTTATGATATGGGATTTGAATGGAACATATCAATGGCTTGACCACACTGTGTTAAGACAGTGACATTTAAGAAGGTATGCTATGCTGGCAGGAGACATATGTGAGGAATCTAGAGCTGGGACTACTGATCAGAGCAGGTGAAAAACACAAACAATTAGAATATTCAAAAATATTTTTTAACTGCAAATTTCACCATTTTACTACTTGAGATATCAAGCCAAAAGCATCCAGTACCAGAATAATTCTTTTTCTTTATTAAAGAGTGATATGAAGACCAGAAACTATTCTGCAGTGTACCCTAAAATTAATCACATTTCATAAAGAATGACATTTCACTACATAGAACTTCAGTTAAGTTTGTTATGATCTGTATTGAAGTATTGACTAGAAGTAGCTTTCAGGAACAAAAAATTTTGGGGAACATGAGAAGGAACTAAGGAGAGAGAAAAAAAGAAAAGCAGGTATCACTCTTCACTGCAAACAAAACAGAACAAATCAGGATTCATTCATGTTTCTCCCTGAATCTAATTATTTTCAGCATCACTCAAACAGGCAAATGATTTTGAGAACAGTGAGAAATGTAAAAAAAAGTTAGTTGGAAGAAACAGATGAAAATTTTCAGGCATCAACAAAACCAGTTAGATTTGGGGGTCTCAACCTAATCCCGAGGTTTCTCCACAAACTATTAATACAGAACTTGCTGCCTCTGCTCTCATTGTGTGTGTCTCAAAGATATTATAGATCATTGTCTAATTAGACAAGTCATTCCAAATAATACAAGAATGCAATCAAAAAACACGTCTAATCATCTGTAATACCATAACCTTAAAGTCAAGTTACCAGAAAAAAATGCATTTTTTTTTCTTGCATTGCAAATAATATGCAGTGCATCCTTACAATGACAAATCCCACTGTCCAAAGGATTGATTAGCAGCCATCAGCTACAGAGAAACAACTAGTTCCTTCTATTAGGCACTGGTAAGCTCACATCTGCGATACTGTGTGTAGTTTTGGACCACCCAGGATACAGGAGAACTCAAAAAATAAGACCGCACCCAGTGAAGGGACTTCTAAGATCGTTAATGGGGATGCTGTACCTGACACAGGAGCAGTTGGGAGAACTGGGTTTGCTCACCTGAGATGACAAAGCTACGTGTGCTAACTAATTGTCCACAACCTAATAGGAACTGCAGAGAAGAGACATGACTTCTTAGAGGTGCACAGTGAAAGGATAAAAAAAAAAAAGCCCAAGGTGCAGAGACAGATACTGTGACTGAATACAAGAGAAAAAGTTCACAGGGAGGATGGTTAAGTGCAGGATGAAGAGGCAGGAATCTCCATCCTCACAGATTTGCAGAGCTCAATTGAGAAAGGAATTTCAAGTTGATTTAGGGCAGAGGGGGCTAGAATTATTCTCCACTCTTTATATTATTTTCCCCATAACTGAACACTGCTTTAAACAGGAGAAAAGCAGACTCTCCCTAGCAAACCAGCAAATAAATCCATTCTGGATTTGCTATCAGTGCTGTCCCATGCTGTGCCTACATTTTATTTAATATCTTGCTAATATATGGTTAAAATGAGGTGTCAAACTTCTGCACAGAAGTTTCTACTATAAGCCAAAACCACTCTTAGTCCAGTCCATTTAAACTCCCACTACAAATATCTTCAGGACTATCTGCTACTGCTCCAAGCTTTATTGCACATCTTTGCAGGAAGTAGTATCTTCTGTCACGAGGCTTTTCAACAAACTGCTGTAGAACTGACTGGCTTTGTTACTACCACACTACTGCTTCTTCCTGGACAAAGCAACAAACAGAAGCAGTCTGCCTCCTTCCTATGTGCTTATCTGAAAGATTAACTTTATTATTACAAGTAGAAGAAATCTGCAAAAGTACACAGCTGTTGCACAGAAGTTTGAGCAGCCCCTGTGCACTAACTCTTCTCTTCAAACAACAGAGAAGTCATTACTGCTTTCAAGTATGTGATTTAAGTAAAATATCCACTGGTAGTTTTTTTAGTTAAGAAACATATCACAAATTCTGTAAATATAGGAGAGTAATTCAGACCTTGCAAAACTGAAAAAAATCCCAAATACCTTTAGTATGTACCCCAGGTAAGTATTTTAGGAGTTTAACATATAAGCAGAGGGAGAGAATAACAAAAGTACATTTTGATTATTTGCAAGAGTAAAGCCTATTCCACCTAATTTATAGCTCTCTCCATCTGCAGGTGTTCCCCTCCTCCCATCACATGGGCACATGCTTTTTTTTTAAAAAAAAAAGCACCCAGACACAAGTAAAAGTCTTCTTGGCACATACCACTTTGTGTTATGCTACATGCTAATAACATGCCAAGGTTGTATGAACTCACAAAACCTCATTTTCCTGCAGCAATTGCAGCAGAAAGTATGTTCTATTGAACACACTGTTACCTGCTATCTGAAGATTCTAGCAAGGTGAAATTTGAACAAGAGGCAGTACAAAATTGTAGAAATTACTCTGATTTGGAGAGTTGCTGAACACTCCAGCAATATCTACACTTTCTCCCTTACTAAAAAAAGAAGCTACATGAAGTATTACCCCCTATCTAATTAATAATGCAGCAACAGACTGGAAAATTATAAGGTTTCAAATATACCTATTATGAATCCACATATACACGACTGCATCTCCTAACAATTTACAGCAGTAAGTGGTGCATGCTTACTGCTACCACCAGCCTCGTTACAAACAGCTAAAAAGTATCATTACCATACTTGTCGCCTCCAAGCTTTGAGACATTGTAGAACTTCTTTTGTGGATAATTTCCCAAGGCTTCAATTACAGGTTGGTAAGGGCTTCCTGAAGAAAGAAAAAAAACAAAACAGAACACAAAAACAACATAGTAAAACAGTTACAGCCATGAAATAATGGAAGGTTTGAGCACTGATATAGGACTCACAAGAACACCTTTTTGTTTCTGATTTTACCAAAAATCATGTTATTCTAAGACTGTAAATAAATCTTAACATGGAAAGGTGGATTGAGACTCCCAGTGATGTAGATGTGTAACTAAAATGAATTTTCAAAGTATCTGTAACACCAGGTATATACAGGTCATCCAAATAATCAGCATAGTCACACGCCTGAAGAAGTTTGACCTTTATTGTCTCAGTTTATCACCTACAAAATAGAATAAATGCACCTCACCAACTCAGATAAGAGAGTCAGGCTTTAATATAGCAGAAAATATAAAGCATTAAGTGCCCAGCTAATGACAAGCCAATAAGAGAAAAAAACCCACAACCCTCAAAACAGCTCTTAGATAGAATTTTTTTTTTAAGAACAGAAGCAGTGCTAAACAAAAATAATGTTTTCATTCAACTGCTAGCAAACTAAAGGGATTGTGCTAATGATATATGGCCTCAGACATAGAGAGCTTTATATAGGTAAAAGCTTAAGGAAATAAAATCTAGATGGCAAACGTGGGGGAAATAGTATTAGCTCTGACATCACTGAGCTGCTCCTGTGAGTACAAATACTAAACGTTGAATCTGCAGCAGAACGCTTACCCTTTGTTTGCCGTTTACTTTGATCTTAACACACTACAGTTACACCTTCATCGCAAGGAAAATGCTACATCGTGAACACCTAACAAAAACTGCGTCACTTAAAATATATAAACAATTAGCATGACCTCCTCCCCAAATTAAACCGAATACCGTTTAGGCCCCAGCCCTACCAGCAAGCACGTTTATAGTCACGACACCCTCGCTCACCACAGCGTCTGCGGCAGACAGAACCCAAAGATGGATAAAAATGGTCGTCAGCAATAACGGGAGGCCCGAAAAAGAACGGTTTGCAGCTGCGGCCAGGCGCCCTGGGCAGCCGCTGGCGAGCGGGCGGGCCCCAAAGACAACCCCAACGCCGCCGAGAACAAAGCGCCTCCCGCGGCGGGAGCAGCAGCCGCCGGGGGCGGTAACGGGAACGGCGAGGGGCAGCGGGTACCCCAGAGCGGAGGGGGGGGGGGGGGGGGGGGGGGGGGCCCGCCCCCCCCCCCCGCCGGCCCGGGGCGGGGCCCCCGCCAAAAAAGCCCCCGGCAGCCCCGCCGAAGCGGC
>JANHGN010016906.1:0-39158 GCA_024605025.1 Megaceryle maxima
GAGCCCTTTGTCTATTTTCCTGTAGCCAATTCTCTGTTCCAGTGGCAAGGGTATTCTGGAGGAACCCAGGTTTACCATGTTTCTTACCAAAACTGTTCACAGCACACAGCTTTTACTATCTCTAGAGATGCACAGGCTGCATGAAGCCCTCACACACAGAGTGCAGACCAAGCACCTGGAGGACATTAAAAAACACGCAACAAGATCAAAAATATTTTGGCATTTCCCTCTCAGCTAGACATGGTCCATCACGTTTATAGCACCTTTAGTGTGGATGCAGCACTGGGACAAAGCAGACATCTGATTTCCCTTCCCAGTCTCATGCCAACAGGACACCCATACTCATGTACAGGAATAGGTCTTTTTTATTACTATTAAAAAAAAAAAAAAAAAAAAAAAAAAATTACTTGATGAGCTACCCACTTGACAGGTCTGAGAAATGCTCTGGTTAAGCCCTCAATGACAGTCCAAGGCAGTGGAGGTCCTCTCTAAAGAAAGTGTAAGTTTATCTACAGCTGGACGATAGTCATGGAGTCTCCCGTTCCCTCCCTCCCTCCCCAGCTACTGCCCCAGTGATGGTGTATCTGAGACTTCCAAATGAAAGCCACCTTATTTCAATGGATGCAAAGAAACAAGTCACACCACTTTCATTTGGTATTACCTGCATTCCCACCTCAAAGTCCTTTACAGTAATCTGCTAATCCTATATAATATGGACTTCCCAAGAAGGAAGATTATACTAATCAGGATTTCTGAAGGACTTACACATGATCCTATATTTACTTTTGAACTTTGTCAGAGTGACAAAGAGAATATGTCACCACTGAGCTGCTACTGCATTTTCTCTGGATTATGAGTCAAGCACCAGCACTGTCCAAATCTATAGCCACCAAAATGTCTCTCTAGCAGGCAAACTGACACACGTAGGATCACCTTTTCTCCACAGATGAAAAGGTAACTGCAACCATCTACTGGGAGCTTCTGTAAAGCACAAAACTTAGCAGTAAATACTGGGCAGAGGTACTATCACATCTGTGATTTAAAGATCTTTCAACTTTCCAAATTAAATGTATGACCTAGTTCTGAAAAAGGATGCTCATGTCTTCAAGAAGCATCAAAATAACATCAGTAAATGCAAATAGTAACTGCATTGACTGCAGGGAAGACCCACAAAACACAGAGAAACAAAGCATCACAAAGCTATCCAAAAAGCCATAGAAAGCAAATCTAAGATGTGAAGCTGGAAGAATCTCATTTTATTTTAAATTAACTAACAACTTCATGTGATGTACTACATATTTTTCAGCATATGGCATGCTGGGTTACATTTAATGGAAGGTCTCTACTTGTATTTCAAGATAGGGCTTTAAACTGAATCACCACGTACGATGGGCAGAGAAGGGGGTTGGTTAAGCAGCTTAAATTGCAATTTTGCAACAGTCCTTGAGTTTCCACATGTCAACATAATCAGGAACATGATGCTGCATCATTACCCAGATGGAGAATGTTCTGGTTTAGGATCAGCCAAAGCATCAGTGTGTTTATGGGAACCCCGAGAAACTACAGCTGAAGTTTGTATCCCTCGTAAAATCCCTTCTCCAGGGCTGACCAGTGAGTCTTTGCTCATTCCCTTTCAGAAAGCAGCGGCCTTCCCGTTTTGGATGCCGTCTTCCTGCCCAGCAGATGTGTATCAAAGCCACGTGAGAGCTGCCTGGCATCAGAGCAAGTCAGCAGCCTGGGGAAAAGACAAGTGCATGCATGTCCTAGGCCTTTGGGACCTCAACAAGAGCTGTAGGTTGCCAAGCACTTTGTGAGCAGTTTCAGGTTCATGTGATCAGATTCCACGACACCCACAGACTCACTGGAAAGAAACTGCAGATGCAAAATAATATTATTGTGTGGGCCTAATCAGCTGCAGAAAAGGAATAACTGCACCTGAGGTGTAAACTGACTATGCAAATATTTCATTAAAAAAAAAAAAAATCTAAAAAGGAAAAATTAAAGCAATATAGGATTGCTTTCTAAATTTAAAGCAATGATCCATGCAAGGGGTTTACCTTGTTTTGTTACTAATTGTATTCCAGTTGTGTAGAACAGACTTTAGAATAAAAGTGCAAAAGATACTCCGCACCATACTCACATAGCCATCCTGAGGCAAGTCCACATCACCTCATTCCAGATACACAGGCACATACTTCATCCACCGCTGTACTTTTGCAGATTAGTACAATCCATTCCCCCAAAAGGACCCAAAACTACACAGACAGTACAAGATTTCAGAGTGCTGAGGGGAGAAACAGCCAATGCAGAAGAGTTATTTTAGCTCCCACGCAGGTCCAAGACCTGATGGGTTTTTTTCTTCTATACCCAGCCCCTCAAAATATAGTTTCTCCATAACCAAGAAAAAACATCCTTTCCAAATAACTCTGCCCCCACTACATAGCAAGCTTTAGCTTCTGTAGCTCTGTAGATTATGAAATATAAAAAAAATATTAAGTTTCTTGACAAAAGGAGGGAAATATTAAATGTAGTACCAGTTTACCACTTGTCTCTTCCCAACAGCTCAGTACAGTGACCTCAGCAGCAGGAATTCATTCAGAAGTGCAAACTATTTACAAGTACTATTTTTTTTACCCATCCAGTGACACCAACATGGACACAGGGCTGTTGACATGTTTCTTTTAAAATCTACTAAGCAGGAAAGGTCTGTAGCTTCAAATTTTGAATTTGCCATTGCTAAATTTAAACCTGTCAGCCTTGTTACAAGTTATTACATAAACCAAATGGCCTATCCCCCCTGCACAGTAGCTGCTCTTTGACCTAACTAGGCTTAGAGCACATTTCTTGGCCCCACTTTCTGCCACCAGCCTGAAAGGAACCAAATAACCCAAGGATAGGGGATTAAAGGAGATACAGAAATATTTGAGAACAGAGAATAGCAGACTATAGATTTGCTGCTTCTCTGTACCATGTTATGGTTTCAGTTTATTTTGAGAGGGGTAAACCAGGTGAGGGACGTTGGGTCACACAGAAGGTATGGGCTCCGGCTGTGAGCCACCTTCATAACAACTGCAGTGCTGCTGAGTACTGCTATAGATGGGTTTAAAGAAAGCTCCCACTTGCCTGCATGTTCTTCCCATAACTCCAGAGAGGCACTAGACAGAAAAGCAAAGGCTCACAGCACCACAGATTTATTTATGACAGACAACAGATAGGCAGAGCAGCGGGCAACAGAAAATGAAAAACAAGGATAAATTCCTTTCCACAAAATGGAAACTATCCTCTCACGAACAGGCAAGAAGATAAACCGAGGGAAAACAAAGAGGAGAATTTCAGAAATTCAGGAGGTTTTTCTTCCCTCTCTACACAGCTATGTCGGCGAACCAAAGATGAACAGATTTGACACACTCTACATAGCCCTGACACAGACACAGCAGACCCTGTAGCTGCTTCTACATTCTCTCTTTCCCCCACTATCAAAGGAATCAGTCACAGTCAGAATCCATTCAGCAGAAGTTTATATGCACACAGATGCGCTAATGTATTTTGACACAAGCTGGTATTTTGTGGAATCATATTATTTTCCTTTACATTCACCTTTACATTAGACATTGCCTCCTGTACTCAGGGAAGTACTACAGTACAATACACTTGCAAACAGTGTAGCGGAGGTGAAAGCATCACTGAGCAAAGCCCATTAATTTATTTTACCTCAAGATTTATTGTAAAACCTGTGAAGCACTTGAATAAATATGTCCAATAGATAAATGCAACATCAAGATCTCAATATTCTTTGAGTCTGGACAAGCCAAAACTAAAACACACATAGATCCTAAGAAACCAGTAAGAAACTCACTTGTGGTGCAGTAGCTTAGCCAAGCCATTGTAAAAAAACCCAAAGTTGGGGCTGATTTGTTTTGTTTTCACTCTCTGATGTGCATTATAGACTCACCGCAGGAAGTACAGAACTGAGTAGATCGTGGTATGCCCAGACATAATGACAGTGGGGAGCAGAAACACTTGATCCAAGTTATCAAAGGACAAAAATCCACAATCCTGGTTGGTCAAAAACCAGTTGCTCCCTGAAAACAGGTACCTGTGTACTGGTGTCTGGCCAAGCTATCTTGAATCACCACTCAGGAAATCTCTAGTGCACATGCCTGGCAGTGCTGAAATGACTTGAGCTTTCACTTTTACTTCTGTCCAACATTATGCAATCTTTTTGCTACTGCAGTAATGAGGGCAGCTCCCTTCCCACTTCCATCTTCAGAAAGCATGAAAGTCACATCACACTGAGGTGCCAGTTCCTTCACTGTTTCCCGCAGGATCCTAGAAAAACTGAAAGGAAAGGGAGAGAAAAGCAGAATATTTTAGCAGCTGCTTTCTGGTTTGAGATCTTTATGTATTAGTAAGGAACCTCAGCCAACATCTTCCATTGGTTGTCCATAGCAACACTCTCTGTTTTTCCTCCTATTCATGAAAGAGACATGTTTCTGTACACCAAAGAGATTTTAATTTCTGTTTCTTCACTTTAGTTTTGTTTAGCATGATGCCAGGCTGACACCACCTTTTCCTTTAGAGATCATGGAGGAGGCTCTCTTCTTCCACTTTAAAAGCTAATACATCTGCTTCTAGGCCTTGATCACAAAATATTGACCTAACTTCAGAAACTCAACACAGCTTTCTATCTGGGACACCCTGGACACATTCCAGGTGAGGATGGACAGGGCTCTGAGCAACCTGCCCTAGTTGCAGATGTCCTTGCTCACTGCAGTGGATTTGGACGAGATGCCCTTTAAAGGTCACTTCCAATCTGAACTATTTTACAATTCTGTGATATTGCAGAAATCCCTCCAAACAATGGTAAACAAATATTAGAAATGTAAGTTCACCCAATACGCTGGAGAAAAGAGCCTCTTGGTGGTAACTGGACTTGCCTTTGCAAGTTTTGATCTTTTGGCTAGGCGAAGAAAATGACAGGATGCAGGGAAACAGGTCAGATCCTCATCCCCTCTCTTGTTTTTTGTCACCTCAGCAGAAAGCTGGGACAGCCCAGCATGTTTTCACAGTGGAAATGAGCAAAACAGCAAAGGGAAGTGGTACCAAGGTACTCACTGTGGATGGAGCTTGTACAAAGTCCCGTCTACTCCAACAGTGATTTGCAAGTGCTCCACACCCCGGTTTTCTCTTTTCTTCTCTACAATAGCCGCCAGTCCTGCCCCACAGAGCTGGGCAGCTCTTTTTGAAACAGCTCCACACACCTCTTTCACAATGATGCTGTCATCGCATGTGCTATCCAGGCCGAGCTGCTGCAGAATTCGCCGGACCTGGAGGAGGGCGAGCCGGTCACTGCGCAGAGAGAAGCACATGCAGCAGCAGGGTGTTAGGGGAAGCTTCAGCGGGCATGCAAATGGAAATCTCACAGCTGAGACTCTGCTATGACTCAAAGGAAATGGGAATCCTTCTCCAACTCCAACACTCTCCGATTGTTTTAAGGCAGATTCATCTGAACTCAGGTTCAAAACTTGCTCCTGGTGTGCCCCTTGCTATGTTAGACTACATTTCCAGAAGGCACCAACAGCAGTTATTCACCTAACTTGCCAAGTCGTGAGAGGAGCTGAGCAAGATCAGTCACCTGACTTATTTTTTTTCTCTTACTTGAGATGCTACCTTCCAAGGTTTTCAACAATAGAAAGGGTTTCAGATAGCCTGGAAAACCACTGCAGTCATCCACAGATATGTAGGTAAGCACATAGTATCATAGAGTGTTGGGGGTTGGAAGGGACCTCTAGAGATCACTGAGTCCATCCCGCCTGCCAGAGCAAGATCACCTAGGGCAGGCCTCACAGGAACAGATCCAGGTGGGTCTTGAAAGTCTCTAGAGAAGGAGACTCTACAACCTCCCTGGGCAGCCTGTTCCAGGGCTCTGTCACCCTCACCGGAAAGAAGTTTTTCCTCATGTTGAGGTGGAACTTCCTGTGTTCCAGTTTGTGACCATTGCCTCTTGTCCTACCACAGGGCACTGCTGAAAAGAGATTGGCCCCTTCTACTTGACATCCACCCCTCAGATATTTATAGACACTTATAAGATCCCCTCTCAGCCTTCTCTTCTCAAGACTAAAGAGCCCCGGTTCTTTCAACCTTTCCTCACAGGAAAGATGTTCCAGTCCCTTCATCATCCTTGTAGCTCTCCATTGGACTCTCTCCAGTAGATCCCTGTCTCTCTTGAATTGGGGAGCCCAAAACTGGATACAGTGTTCCAGATGTGGTCTCACTAGTGCAGAGTAGAGGGGAGGAGAACCTCCCTAGATCTGCTGGACCCACTTTTCTTTATGTACCCCTGGATATCATTTGCCTTCTTGGCCACAAGGGCACCTTGCTGTTATTCTTATATATACGTATGTATGTGAATAACATATATATCACATATTCATAAGGTATTCATATATCTCTGACTTGTTATTTTTTAAGTAAGTACTGTTTTAAGTCCTACAAGAAACACTACAGGTATAATCCTTCTTGATGTTAAGGCAACCAAGATAACACAGCTCTGCAGACAGGAAATGGTAATTCATATAATTACAGAATAATTCTGAAACTCCTCCAGTTCTTCGCTTTTGGTTTTTATTCTGAGGATGTGAGGGAGGATAGGCAAATAAGAGAATTGCAATTGACTTCTTGGGGGAGAGGGCTCCACACACTTGCAGAAGATTATTTTCAAGGGGTCCCAGAAGACCTTAAGGTTTTAAACCACGTAAATCTACCAACTTTACCTCTCAATCTGAGACAGGAACTTTGTTTCAAATATGCCTCTTTTCCTAAGTGATTCCGAAATCTGTCCTCTGAACAGTAGTCCTTGTTTGGTTAAGTCGATCAAAATTTGCCTCACTATTTCACCTAAGTACATTCCACTTGTCATTTTTTCATACCTGTTATGAAAAATACAAACAAGCAACAACAAAAAAAGTGCTTTTAAAGAGATAGCATGTTAGCTCTGTTTAACATGAGTGGTATGTATGCATGCTACCAACTCTCAAAAAAGCAGCACAAGCTTGCAGAGCAATGGCCATTGCACCCCATCTTTCAACCATCAAAAATCTGTTGCAGTGACTTCAAGTGCAAACATTAAAAACAGCATTTTTACCTATGTTCAAAGGTAACAGAAATAGAAAAAGCCCTTGCAATATCAAACAGAACATGGTGTTAAAGCCAGAGTCCACACTGAAATGAAACATTTCCCTGTCCCTGCCATGCATTCACCAGTGAGTCATATGTAATCAATGCTATCTTTACTAAATATAGAATGGTCAAGTTCAGTTTATCCCCTTGCACAAGTTGTATTTTGACTTTGAAACAAACCACTCCAAGAAGAGGAACACAGCAAAGCCTGCACTTTGCAGGGAAATCTTAAGAGGCATGCTGTTTGGTAACTGCCCTCAGGTGAAAACAGTGCTGTGGCAAGAGAAACAACGGACGTCTTTGGGGCTTTTTTTCTGGATATCTGCATTACTTACCATGCAGCAAATAAAATGTAATATGAAAACCTCCTTTCTAATTATTCATTCTTTAAGCACATTTTAAAAAACAGCCAGTGTGTCTTGAGGACTGACTTCATCTGGGTCTTAGCATCAGGATCACTGCATTTACCTCTGTTTCCCTGGATTTAGTGAGCCCTCATCTACTTCTTTATCATATTTTGTTCTGATGTTGTCAATGCAGCCATTGTCACCAAATCCTCCCCATTCTGTATTAATGCACATTTTTCCTTCATTCCCTTCCACTATTTCTATGTTTTTCATGTCCTCCATGTAGCACACGTTGCTGCCCGTTCCTAGGAGGAAAGAAATGACAAGGCTTCAGCCAGAAAAGTGAAGTAGCAGTTGAAACACATGGAAGATGACAGCAGCAATCATGGCAAAAGCTCTCCTCTCCATAACCCAAACTTCAAAGATCTTGCCACATCTTACAGAAGCAAGTGCGAGCCAGTAAACGCTAAGAGTGCTGTGATTTATCACCACAGAACGTTACCAAGTTAAATGTGTCCTGCGCAGAAAATCCCCAGCATAGAGGAACAAAGATTTGCTGTTACAAGTTGGAAATGGCTCTGGCAGTTGTTAGCAAGCACTGATCAGTCATTGCTGCCAGTCTGGTTGGAACGCACCATAAATCATCTTGCATGGCAGCATGCTCCCAAAAACAAACACTGCCAAGAGCCAAACAGCTACCGAGTCTGAAGTGATTTGGTGAGCAGGGCCTCATCACTTGCAGTATGGCTTACATTAACTGTCCTCCAAACAAAATGAAAGAGCTGGTGGACTTAGCCAGCCAGAATAGTCTGCTTTTCAACTGGGGCTTCAGATCTTACGTGCTTAGGTGTATTTCTGGTTGAAAACCTGGGGAGACCTCCCAGGGGAACCATCTAGAAAGCCCAAAAAGAATTCATGCAGATTTGAAAAAATATTTTATTGTTCCGATGCCAATGACCAGGCTACAGAGTAAATATCGACGCACTTGTCAAAGCAAGGATTCATGTTCTATCTGCTGTTCTCATGTTCTTTTGCCACGCATACACTTGTTAGGCACCATCAAAGGTATGATCAAAAGTCCAACAGACTGAGGATCCTGCCTGCTACAGCGATTCTTATGTTCTCTGTTGAATACCGTACAAATCTGCCAAGAACCCCAAGTGACTAGTAACACCATCTATCAAACTCAAGCAGAAGATGTTATTTTACAAATTCCAAAAGAGGGTGTGAAGCCTAGCACCTGCACCCATGCTTTCTTCTTACAGCGGGCACGTCAGTATCACTGTACCTGCAATAAGGCCAATCTCACAGTTTGGATCCTCATACCCACATGTCATCATTGTCCCAACAGTGTCATTCACCACTGCTACAATGTCCAAGTCAAACTCCTAAAACACAATTCACAATCGTTAGTGGGGTCCCAGAGGAAGAGGGAAGGTGCATTAAATACACCAAAAAGAGCAGAAAGGAATAGCTCACATTTCTTCTCTTGATGGCCTCTCTCAGCATATCAACAACATCTTCCCCCTCACAGTCTGTTGCCTTGAAACCTTTTGTCCATCCCACAAGCGTTCCCTAAAACAGAAGGGGAAGAAAATCACAAGTGAAGACAGAGAGAAGACTACATTCCACACATCAGTCTAGTCTTGTCTCCAACCTGTCCTCCACCTGCTTTTTTTTTAAGAAATAATGTATTTCCCTGGACAGGCTGCTATGAGTGTCTAGGGCAGAGCATGTGCACACCTATCTTCATTTCTCAACTGCTGATGGTAGTGACTCCAGGTTTACTCAGCTATTTATCAAGACACTGCCAACTCAGTACCTTCTAACACTGTCTTTGGAAAACCTTCTCATCTCACCTCCTGTACACGTAGCCATTGCATTCCCTGGTTGGGGTGTGGGGGGAAGACTGTAAAAAATACTTTTGCTGTAAATAAACACCTAACAAACATTAATGAACATATATGATTAATTTTTGACTCGTTTACTTAAGGACACTTGGTATGATCCCCCTCCTCCAGGCAACAGGAATTTATTTCTTTTTGGACAGCGATCAGACCTGACAAAAGTAGATTTACAGATTACATGAAGTAATGAGCCTTCCGCTTGATAACTGGGTCTGGACTGTCTGCCCAAATAAGAAAAACACAGGACAACTGAGAGAAAAAGCTACTGCCAAAAAACCCCCCTCAAGTTCTAGCAACAGCGAAAGATCTAACATATAGGATGACGTACTATGGGACCCTGACACAGATCTGTCTCACTCAGTTTGCCACCGCTGCTGTGGGATTTGTTTTCTCGTCATTTGCCAAGATGTAAATACCATGGTGTAGGTCTGGGAGGTGTACTGAATGGTGTTCCCAGAAGCAGACAATTTCTATTGCTATACTCTTAACTGTGATCTGAAAATTGAGACAGAACAGACTAGCTTCTAGACTTAAGACACTATTGTGAAACCCACCAGGACATGAAAACACTCAAGAAAATAGCAGTCCCTCATTTCCCCAATATCCTCCATATTTGACTAGAATTAAGCAGCACAGCCTCTCCCACCCCACTTTGGAAATGCACCAGAATAATTGAGAATTATTTCTTCCTGAATTTGTTTGGTTTATTCTATTTTTTTTTTTCTTACATCAGATCTGGAAAGATGAACATATTGTATCTGTCAAAAAGCCAAACCTTCCATCAACAAAACAAAATGAAACTACTGTAGTGCAAAAGTTACACAGTCAGAGCTGTGCAGAACAGTCAGGAAAACACCCTGGGATTGTAGCTGAGCAAGGAGGAGGAAGCATCTGGTATCTCTTGCCATCTATGAGCTAAGGCAGCATAAGAGATTCCTGGGCTATTAAAAGTATGTAGTCATTTTGCTATCATGAGGTCTTAATTTTTTTCAAATAAAAGCAAGTAACATCCACCTCTTATCAGATGCAAGGGGTGAAAGTTCTACCTCCTCATATGCATACAGGATGATAGCTTTTTCATGAAACATAATTAATTTGCACAGTAGAGAAATAAAACACCCATAAAATAGATGAAATATTCTCTCTAAAGATTAATTTGCACACACATATGCGTATACATCTATATATTTTCAACCTTGTAAAGTCCTACTTTAGAAGGATAGTTTTTTGCTTTCAATCTCCAAACCAACAAGTCACCCCACTCAAAATTATGTCATTTACCAAGCAGATGCACAGCTGCCATTTGACCCATTCTGTGCTGCAGTTCTTACCTTGTCAATGCTGGCTTGCCTGCATGGGAAGGAGAAGGTGAAGCCCAGAGGCAGTCGAGCACCTTTAATCCCCATATACTCCAGAAAGTCTGCTATGCACTGGACAATATGGTCAAAAAGCTGGAAGGAAAGAAAAAGCACATAAATCTAATAGTAATTTCACACAACAGGCCTTGTCTGGATCAGTTAAACATGCCTTACAGGTTACCTCTTCTCCTGTCCCTTGCATGATCTCCAAAGGAATTGCAAAGATTTTGTTATACATTTGCACTGATCTTCTTCTCCCACTTCTGATTTTGACCAGCAGAACCCTGAAATTTGTCCCACCAAGATCAAGGGCAAGGAACTTCCCTTTCTCTGTAAGAGAAGAAAGGCGTTTCATTTTGGTGCTTCTCAAAGCATGTTTGCCAGTCAGAACAGAATACTCTGCCACTCATCCCCAAGAAACTTCACCTGTGGCAGTGATAGCACACTGCTCCCTATGGCATTTATTCCATCAGCCTGCTAGCACAGGGCTGAAGGGCCAGCCACATAACATGGCAGGAAGCACTGCTTTGCCAACATAAATCGGCCCGGCTTTTGCCAGAATAATTGGCAAGTTCCCCCTGGAAAACAGACCAGCAACTTTCGTGAACCACCTCCAGGTGATCAGGAAATTACTTCACCTGTTCCATCTGGTGTCCCACAGACATATGTGGGTAACATCTTCACTGAGGCACTGGCTTGTGTTTCTCGCTTTAGCCCATATTCCAGCTCAGTCCTCATTTTATTCTTAACTTCTCTGAGGGTCTCCAGGGACAGCAGAAATGGTGCGAGAGCAGCATTGATTTGCTTGCGCTGAGCAGCCAGCCTGTATGCCACCGCTGTGACCATGGCAGCCCCCTTCCCACTGCCGCTCACAGAGAGGAGGAACCGAACATCACAGTTTGGGACCAGCCTTCTCACCACCTTGTGCAGACGTTTAGCATACCTAAGGGAACACAGAGCTTCTTTAGACTCTCACAGGCACTTCATGCATGGTTTATTTCACAGGCACTTCCAACACATGCACACATCCAACAGCACAAGTGAAGCACAGTCAAGAGGAATAAAAGGTTAGAAACTGGTCTAGGTGTTGGGTACAATGATCCTGGTTTCTGGCTATTGTGCAGAACATGTACACTTAGAGGAACATGAAGATACCTCTAAATAAGTGCCAGTGCCAAGGGAGAGAGACACTGGAGAAAAGACAGGCAACAGTGGAGAGTCACAATCACAATCAGAGGGCGAGTCTCTCCATCTGGAATCAGATTTCCATCCAGTTTGAGAGAAACGTTTGGGAATGTTTCCAGTTTGGGAAAGCATAGTTCAAAAATGAAGGGGAATAAAGAAAGAAAAGAAAGAAATAAAGAGAGACCACAGTGAACTGCAAGTGCCCTGGAGCCAAGGAATCACTTGAAGAATCAGTTGCTCTTCCCCAGACACCATTATCCCATGTGCCATGTTATTCCCACCCCACTCCAAGTCCTAAATTTCCTGAAGCAGCTTTACAGTAACTAAGCAGGTGTGATCCTCCACACTCCACCAGATCTCATGCCAACCCTGCAGCAAAGCCAGCAGCTCTCTGAAAAGCGACATGTGTATGCGGATGGAGACTTTTCACAACGCCGACATCGGGCCAGCAATTACCAAATCCTCCTTAGTTACTTACTGGGGGTGGGTTTTATAGAGCCCTCCATCAATCCCAACAGTGGTTCGCATCCTTAAGAGTTTTTTATTCTCTCTCAGTCGGGTCAGTATGGCTGCTAAGGTGGCAGCACAGAGGTTGGCCGAGCGGAAGGATACAATGGTGCAGACATGTTGAACAGCAATGCAGTCCTCTTCAGAGGGAAACAGGTTCAGCTCTGTAAGGATCTCTTTTGTGTTGCTCAGACCTTCCTTATATCTACCCCAAAACAAAAGAATCCATCATCTAAAGCAACGATATTAAGGCAACATATAAATCAATATCTGCATATTGGCTCAAAAATAAATGAGAGAAGACTAGGGCACAACCTATCAGGCAGCATCATAATTGGTTCCCATAAACCAGTAATGTCTTTCCCATACTATTCCCAGAAGTATCTTGTGGAGAGACCACACTCTTAAGAGGCTGCTTCCTGGGGTTCAGTTATTGGTACCAATTAGCTAGCCAAGAAGAGAACGGAATAAAATATTTAGTCCGTAGAAGGACAGCACAGAAATAGATGTACAGCTTCACTTAATGCAACAAAGAAAATTATTCCTGGAGTAGCAATGAGGACCAAAATGACTCTTCAAAACACCAGAATCTGTCAGTTTTTCACATAGTCATCTGTTAGTGGGTGCAGAGTCTGTAGTACATCTCCAAAACCCCAGTATTCCCCCATCACAGAGGCTGAAAACTGCAATGAACATCCCGTGTACTCAGGTCTCCTATGAGGTTATTTGAAGAACCAGCATCTGTGACAGTTAACAATGTATTTACTACTGTAGTACTTTGATAAAACAGTAACTTCCACCAATTCCTACTTATAGGAAGAACAACTTTTCTTCTAGGCAAAAGCAAAACCAAGGTGAACAGTTCAGGATTGTTCCCAGTGCTCACAGATAATAATTAGCATGCTGATTATCATTGAGAGTGGCTGTTAGTGACACAGCAAACAGCATACTGCACGTTCTTACTTTTCCATTGCAGACACATGTTTCATTTCGATCTTGCCCTTAGTAAGCAGAGCTGTTGACACTTTCCCGTTGAAGAGCAGACCTTCCTTTGTCATTTTTAGGAGAATGAGTCTTACAAGTTCCCCCAAATACAGGCTGCTGATCATCTTCTCAAACCTGGAATGGGGCACAGTGAGGATTACAGGTGCTCACCAGCTAGACAGAACTATGAAAAGTTCAAGTAGGAACATCTTGTGTTCTTATGCAGGTCGATCATATTTAAGCACATATAGAAGAGGGTTGGGAGCTAAGTTGTATATGGGCTGCCATCCCAAGGTCCTGGGACCCAGCAACAGCCCCTCAAGATAAGGACGTGATTAAAGAGAATTTTCAAAACACTTGTGAGCAGCTCAGCCAGTAGAAGCTGTTTTGATGAACCAGGCTTTAAATACGTCCTTTGTTTACCCTCCACCTCTCTTTACCCTTCCACACCATCATACCAGAGCAACCACCTATTTTTAACAACACATTAGCAACCACAGCAGCAATCCCATGGCCTGGGAGGCAGGGAGGTGTGAAAGGTACCCACCCTTCCTAGAAGGGAAAGGTCTGGATAGGATGGGACCAGGATCAAGTTAACTCAGGTTTACCGAGCTCCTATTCCAAAGGGGCTCCTGGCACACGCTGGAAATGCACAACTCAGACTGCTGAGGCAAACCAGCCAGGGAATCACTTACAATTGTTTTCCAGGATTGAGAGATCCCAGATCGAGCTCCCGATCAAACTCTGTGCGGAGGTCATCCAAGGCACCATCATCTCCAAAGGCCCCCCACTCTGTGTTAATGCACATCCTCCCTTCATCACCTTCCACCAGGTCAATGTGCCTCATTTCCTCCATGTAGCAAGCATTGGTTCCAGTCCCTGTGCATGGTGGAGACAGTGAAGATAAATTAACTGCTTGTTCCAGTTTTGATTTTTGTCTATTTTAAGTCCACATATTTGGGAACAAGTCAGTATATTGTCTTTGGAAGAAATTATAAATACATAACCCTACGGTATACAGTGCTAATACAAAGCCACCTGCACTTGCTAAATAATTGTTTCACAGGGAGTGAAAAAATTTTGGAAATTCCTTGTTTAAAAGCATTTTTTCTTCTTCATATGTACTTCTATACCTTAAAAAAAGTCATTGTGATGCACAAAGTGGAGACATTGTGGAAAGGGTAGCTGATCCTAACTACCAGACATAAGAGGAATCCGGCTTTCTCTGGACAGAAAGACAATAATTTTCTATACAGTCAGCAGAAAAGTTTAGTATGCTGGTCACAACTGAACCCAGACAAAATGGGGACTGTGGTATTTGATGGCAATGTGATCAGCATAAAAACAGCTGCTTTACAGAAGGCAGTCAGGCTTGAAAATCTGACCATTGTTTTTTCCATTTTCTTCCTGCCCTTTCCAGTACTGGGACGCTCCTTTCTACTCTTAATTTGTTAGGATTAAACAAATGATGGGAAAAAAAACCCACTTAGTGACCAGAAAATATTACCAATTATGAGTCCAACTTCACAGCGCTGGTCATCATATCCGCAAGTCATCATGGTTCCCACAGTGTCATTGACCAGTGCCAAAACATCAAGGTCCAAGTCCTAAAAGCATAACATACAGATGGATGAATAACAGGAAAAAGCTTAGAAAGCCTCCTGCGTGTTAAAGCAAGAGCACACAGACATACTCCCTGGGTTGTACTTTGAAGGCCTGGTTCAGGAAAGCGCTTCAGTTGAAAGACTTTTTATAATAACACTATTGCCACAGCCCTGTAAAGTAACAACCATCTCTGAATTCTCAGGTGCTTGGCCAGACAAGCTCTTTGCTTGCAGGATTTGTTCATCCCCAATACAACATCATTTGCCAGAAAAGCAACATGTTATCAGTGTGAATTTTGTGATATGTGATACCCATCTATCTGTCCTTATGGGCTGCATGATAGGATGATGTCCTACTGCCTGAGCAGATCTCACCATTTGGTGACAGAAAACACAGATACATAAATGCAGCTGTTGAACACAACACCATGCACCAATATCCCTCTCAAGTAAAAAGCCTTTCCATCAAAGCTGTGCAGTTTTCCTTTCACCCTGATGTAACTTGATAAAGTAAAATAAAAGCTATTAAAGGATTCTTGTAAGTCAGATGCCAACATTAGCAGGGGGCCGGACTCCACCCAGGAAGTCTCAGATCCTCTGTTCCTGCTAACTACAGCAAGACTGACACAAAGGAAAAAGAAGTGAACCAGAATCAAGGCTGGATTTTTACCATGTGAGAAAACAGAAGAATTTCCTCTTCACTACAAAGATGTCATGATAGGGAAAGATGCTTTCTGTTTCGTAGATGGTGTTACCAATAGCACCAAACACGAAGAACAAGGCTTTCCAAAATATTAAAATGTAATGTTATTCCAAGGTACACTTGGAATACGCTAGTTCAAAGGCAGATTTAATAAATTCTTTCTGCTGACCTTAAAAATGACAATCAGTCACTCCATCCCACAGATTGAAGTGGATGGGCAAGCCCTGGTAGAGTTAGGTGTGCCAGCTGGAGATGATAGCTTCCCCCTCCCAGCCCTCATCCCACCAGCTAGGCTACAAAACACAGTGTGTATCCCAGTCTTACCAAATAGATTCACAACAGACCCCCTTTAACTCAGACAGACAGTGGGGCCATACTGATCCACTGTCACAGTCAGCCCAGTTTACCAGTGTGCAGTTGCCATCACTGTTAGACTGACCTGAGGAAGCTTAAGCTGCAGGTCCCATGGCTTCAGCTCCAAGGGAGAGACAAATCTACCAGACATATGGCCATGTTGGACATTTGTTACTAGCTGTCCTTGAAGGACACCTAACAAATCCCAAAACAACCCACACACCAAGAGCTGCTCTCCCAGGAGGACAATGCAGGTCACGCACGTTCACCTCCTGTGGGTACAGAACTTGCCTTATGCTTCTGGAGGGCCTTGCGCAGAGAGCTGACCACATCTGTGTCCTGAACTCCTCGGACCTTGAAGTGTTTCGTCCAGGCAAGAAGAACCCCCTGCAAAGCGACCAAAAGTCCAGTGACCCAAAAGCTTGAAATTCAGCATATAAACCTGACGCAAAGAAAGCCAAAACCAAAGTCTGTGGAGAAGCCTACTGTGGAGAAGTCCACACAAAATACTGACCAGAATAAGTCACAGCAGAACATCTCACCTTGGGGTGCCTGTCAGTACAAACACAACTGAACAGGCACAGTAATAAAGTTCCAATCCTGCAAATGCTTCTCCCTGTGCTTTGTTTAAAGCCTCTGTGGCTTTACTGAGGCTCATCACAAGCTCAAGAATCCATTAAGCACAAAGCATTTGCAGGACTGTGACCCAAACCAGAGATCCCTAGAAATAAAAGAGAGGCTAGAATAAGAAGCCACAATATAACTGCAACCAGCCCTTCATTTCCCCATGTGGCCTCTCAAATAGCTCAGCTACAGGACTTTCCTATTTAGAATGAACTGCAGAAAAAGAAATTGAGTGAGAGCGATACAAAAAAAAAAAAGAAAGAAACATTTCAGAAACACAAAAGTATGTGTTTTACAGTCTAACAGTCTTCATAGGACTACACATGGTTACTGTGGAACTGGGGAGTGATTAAGCAAAAGAATAGCTTCAGCTTAAAAATCATGCTGCTTTGAGATCAGGCATGAGTGTTTGAACAGTAGTCAAGTCTAGTTACACGATAATGGTCTTCTGTGCCTTCTTTAGAGAGATAGGTAGACACGACCCCACAAAAAGGCCACAGGGTAATGCTCCCATGCAGTAGCTCTTCTGGGTTCTGCAAGGAGCTAGGATTGCCAGTAAGATTTCTTTTTGCATCTTACCTCTTCCAGTTTGGTCTGTTTGCATGGAAAAGAAAATGTAAAGCCAAGAGGTAACTTCTTTTGTTTCAGGTTTTTGGTCTCCATGAAGTCTAATAAACAGTCAGCAACGTAATCAAAGAGCTGCAGAAGACAGGAGAGGTCAGAGTCAGGCTGTGTCTGGCAGGTGTGTGCTCAAGCACAGCACCACCATGTGCCCTACACGTGTAGGGCACAGCACTGCATGCCCTACCTCGACTCCGTTCCCCTGTACGACATCCTTGGGCATGGGGTAAAACTTGCTCTCCAGCTGGCTGCTCTGCTTCCCATCATCAAACACCTTCACCTGGTGGGCACGAAACTGGGACCCACCCAGGTCAACAGCAAGGAAGTCACCCTTCTCTGCAACACAAATGGGCAGCCGTCACCGGTGATGGCCAAGAAGCATTGCCCAGCTGCCATGCTGAAGGCCACAGCCCAGGACTCCTGCCTCACCATGGCCAGAGGCTCTCCTGCCCCACCACAGCGGGTTCTTACACTATGGGCCCAGGAGCATCACCAAGGAAGACAGAGCTGGCAACCCTAAGAAAGGTATCAGGTCCCTCCTGTTGCTGCTATGTGGCAACTAATTTCATATTTATTTAGCAATTTGGTTTTGCCCATCCTGCTCCTTCCACAGCAGCATGCTTTCAAGGTGCAGAGGGATAAGTTTCTCAGTAAGAGAGGCCCCAGCACAACTGCAAAGCCAACCACAGCACACAGGGGCTACAAAACGGTGCACCTGAAATGTGGGAAAATTGGAGTTTGAAAACAATACCTACATCTAGTAAAGGATGCAGCATCTGCAGTTGCATGTTAAGACTTGGCCCTACTGCAGAAGTCAAATTCCAAGGGAGGCCAGACTAATTTGCCACCCAGCATTGACCAACACAATCATTTCCAAATGCCTTTAGCTGTTTCCATAAAAGTACCATTCTGTTTCTCAGTTGGCAGCACTCTTAGCTCAAGTACATTCTCCTACAGTAGGAGACCTTCAGATGAAAGGACAATTTGGCCTCACTCACCACTACAATAAAACAATTATCTGTCCCACACACAGAAGGCCCTTCCCAAAAGGAAAATGCAGTGCTATGTGCATAGCTTTGCATGATCTTTGTTCCACAGTCCAAACATCTGACTAAATTTTATCAAATCTGGCCCTGAGAGGGAAGGAAGCAGGAAATTCTACCTGTAATACAATGGTCAGATATCATAACTGGGTTACTCAGTAAACTGTGACATTATTAAACCATTAATCCTTAAATGATTAAAAACTGATGATGCTCCATATGGGTCATTTCAGATTGCACCAGCAAGGGCACTGAAAAATCTGAAAGCGCGTTGCTGTTGCCAATGGGAAAATCTAGCCAACTGTGAGGTGTTTAAGCCTGCTGGAAATATTGCCTGGAACCAAAATAACCAATAAGGATTTTGCAAGAGAATAAAAATAGAAAAATCAATGGGATTCTTAAAATAGGCAGCATGTCAATAAGACATAACCCAGTTTGACTCTGCAGCATGTCCTTTACACGGCAGAAAGGTCACGCAGGCCAGGAGAGCATTGTGTAAAGCTGGCCTTAAGGAACACGAAGTCTTGCAACAGTGATGGCACTACATGCAATTTTCCAAGTTTCCCAGCCTCCCAGGCTCCCTGCTATTTCAGGACAGGGTCAGTGCCATGTGAGACCTCAGGACCTGTGATGGTCACTGAGATACCAAGCATGAAGCAGTATTTATTTGATGAAGGTATCGGCAGAAGGAAGAGTGCCCACTTCCAGCCGGGCAGTTTGAGGGGCCTGTGTGTAATTTCTCAGACATCCCTCATTTCAAGGGACCAGCCTCCAAATGTTCCCTATATGCCATTGAAGTTGTTAGTTCTCATTTTGTTGTAGGAAAATGACCTTCAGAAGGAACAATGTCCTGTGGAGATGAGGTAAAAGCAAACATTGCTCTTAAGTTTTCTGCACAGCTGTTACACGCTGAGTCCTGACCCAAGCCAAAGTCCTGCACAAATGTATGGACTTGGTTAAACCTGGGATAGTTTTCCATCACCCCACAACTGCTGGGAGCCAGTTGAGCCAGGAGAGTTATTTTGGATGTGCATACTTCTCTGAACACGATGGGTTTTTAGATCCTACCCCCAGAAGACACCTTCTCCCTCCCTAAATCTCAGGGGCAACTGGAATCAAGGATCTTGCTGCTGAAGCAGAGCAGGCTTTTTCTGGTAGGCCCCATCCAGAAGCATAAGCATCCCCATGCAAAAGGCAAGGAAGGACAGGAGTGTATCACTTTTTGGGGCAACAGAGAAAGCAGCAGAGACTTTGCTGTCAGAAGCCGAGAGAGGATCGCAGCTCTGAGAACATAACGCTGCCACTTTGCAATTTGAGGGGTTTCACTGCAGGTCTATTAAGGATGGGGCCAGGGCACAGCCCACATTTCCACACCTGCAGCACACTGCACTGCAGGGTCTGAGCTGTAGAGGCTGCCCTTGCTGTGTCCAACTGCCGCAGCTCCTGCAGCAAGGCCTGCACTTGGGTGCAGCCTCCTTTGCAGATGGAAGAGTCTGTTTTCTGAGAACTTCGTAGGTCTTTTCCTCAAACAAGCGCAGTAGGTCAAAATCCACCTGGTGCAGGGAAAAAACCCTCTGCCAGTACTCCCCTAAGTTGTTGTCTCCCCAGTACACATACCTGCTTTCTCAACAGGAGACAGGCAGTAACCCAAGGCCACTGGCTGCCCTGTCTTTGCTGTGCTGTCCTTGAGTACTGGCAGCAACCCACCATCTTCCTAAGCCAGCACTGCTGCAACAGAGCAGGGGAAACTCACCTGAGCCGTCGGGAAGCGAGCGCACAAACGACGGCAACATTTTTACTGTTGCCGTGGGATTCGTGTCTCTCCCCAGGCCCTTCACCATCTCGGCCTGAAAGCGAGCCATCACATCCAGCAAGACATCATCAGAGAGACGCATGTGATACAGGTACCTGTCAACCTGGAAAGATGGAAGGTGTTACTTGGGAGGCATGCAGCCTCCTCAGTGCTCAGCAATGGCTCTCACACTACAGAAGGACTCTCCTATGTCTCCTGTGGAGGCTTCCTTTGCCTTTGCAAGCAGAGAAAGTGCAGGAACTTCCTAGCCACTCACACCAGTTTTCTAACCATGAGGAGTGCAGTTTGGCACAAAGGATCTGAAAATCTGGAACTCAGATTCCAGCAGGGTCCCTGCATTATGCTGGATGAGAGTCACCATGCTTATTCCCACCCACTTAACAGGCATAAAGCTGAACAGATCCCAAGGAGACAAAAGAATTCCTTTCACTTATGTAACAAACTGAAGGTGACCATACCACCTAGACAAAACACACCTCTCTGATCCTACAAGTTCATTTCATTTTTGACCTCAGCACCTAAAGTCCCATGACCATCAGTGCAAGCAAGCTCTAGGACATCATCAGAACATTTACTCTCACAAAAACTTTGGTTTGAAAATGTTTAATGCAGCCTTGGAGAACTACCGTTAAAATGTTAGCCATCCTTTCTGATGGCTCTGTAACTTGCCAACATACATAAGCCCGTGAGACTTGCTTCAGCCCCTGATGAGCTGTTTTCACACCATCCTCTCCTCCTAAACACATAATGAACTAGAAATGCAAAGTATCTCATCCTAGTGAGAATTTGACCTCTCTGAGTCAGGTCCAGAAAATGCCATCAGTACCCAAGCGTGTCAGCCACAACCTGAAAACATCTATTCAGCTACTGCTTCACTCCACAGACAATTAGCTTTGTTGGCATGCCAGGCTGGAGCTCAAAGCCTTTTTCTCACTCCAGCTCTGCCCACCATTCTCTTGTGATTCCAGGATTACATCTAAAATTCATTTTTAGGTGCAATGAATACCCTTTCTTCAGGGTCTATAACTTGCAGCATGCATCAAAATAAAAAACAGTTGAATTTAAAGGGAATCAAAAGCATCTATAAATCAGCAGACACTCAATTCAGATAAGGTGGGAGAGAAGCTGTAATCAGTGTTTCTGTACAGCTGGATTAGGACAGAATTGGAGGTTTTCTTCTTCAGGACCACATGCTGCTTGGATTGACAACACTCAGCTGTTGCACCACGGGCTACAGTATTAGGCTGCTTTTTCTGCTTAGAGCACTTCATCAGTCCCATTTACACAGGGAGGACTGGGGGGTTGGGAAAACATGCACCAAACAAGTCCCACTAGCAACAAGGCAGGACTTAAAAGGCTGCATTGTTTAAACAGAGGAAAACACAGGTTGTAAATAAAGTGGCCTCCTCTGCAAATTGGCCTAGCCACCTATTAACAAGGCACAAACTAATGACCTCTCAACAGTCCCATTTTAAACTGATGGTCAGCAATGACCCACCTGAAAGAGAAAGGACCCTGAAAGTACATCCAGCACTTTACCTAACAGCAAAATATACAGAGGAGAAAATCTTAAACTACATGATGCAATTGGCAAGGGACAGCAGCTGCCTTTGGATGCAACTGTGCCTTGAAAAGGCACAGTTTAGATCTTTTTTTGTAGCCCTCATCTGCACAAGCACTTGATTTCCTCCAAGGCTTTTTAGAGACCCCCATCACTGTGTAGGAGCCACTATCCCAGGCCAAGCACCAGCACTGCTATATTGGGTATACTGAAAAAAAAAAACCAAACCCCAAAATACTCTGACTGGAGACACACAGCCCTCATGAGAGTGAATCTCATCCAGATCCAAACAACCTTGTGACAGAAGTCCTTGCGGAAAAAAAAAAAACCCTACGTGGTAATAAAAATGACCTTGTCTGTTTGCAGACAACGCTGCTCTCCACATAAATTGCATTGCCCACCCTGTTTACCTGAGTACAGGAGGAGGTGGTGGTGTTCTCCGAGGAGCTAGATAAGGCTGAGCCCTGGAAAGGCAGCCGCCTCTCTGGCCTGATTTACAACCAAGGGTCTGCTCACATACCATTTGCCTGTGAACACAGGAATGGCCAGCCAGGCCTCTTGCTACCTCCCTCCCACTGTACAAGAACAGTCCTTGTTTCTAAGTGTCTTGCCTCAGTTATGGAACCAGCACTGTTCTCACGGCAGGGAGGCTCTCATTCTTACCACCAGAGTGCAAATAGGCCCGGTGGGATTCCTTACTTCTCATTAGGGAGAAAGTAACTCTGCTGTGGCTTCTTGCCTCGAGGCAGGGCTAGTTTGCACCCAGCAGAAAGATCGATTGATTATTTATTTATTTATTTATTTTTAATGGCTTTGCCAGAATCCCCTTGCCCTCTCATCTCATTTCAGGGATGTCCTCCCTTAACTACACTCTGGATGTTTCTCTCCACCCAAGCAGTGTTGCACAAGGTCTCTACCTTTCTCTGTAAAAAGTAAGAAGAGATAGTGCTGTCTTGGTAAGACATCTTAGATCAGATCCTCACACAAGATAAGGGCATTGGGGTCCCCTTCTGATAAAATTAAACCCTGGGGATAAAGTGGCTATGACTGAGAGACAGAGACATCTGACTGTTGAGATACCAGGACCTCTCTTGGACTCTCCTCTAGAAGGCAGAGTTAGTGGAAGCATCTTGCCCTAAGAACAAGACACTTCATGCCTGCATGGGCACAGAGAAGACAACCCAGTGTTGCTCGCTTTGCTCACTGATGAGCTCAGCGGTGCAAGAGGATCTACCCACCGGGACCTTGGATCTCCTGCACTGCCACGCATCTGCAGACTGCCCCGCCTCCAGCAGCCTGGAAAACAAGAGGACAGACTCTGGCAGCAACAGCCACCAGAAAGCAGAATGGAGATGCCAGGAGCGCAGGGGACATGTCAGGGACCTCTGACCCAAGAAGCTTACAGATCCCACGTGGTCTTATGATGGAGACAAAAACCCCATTACAGCACGGCCATGAAAGCAGATTAGGGAAAAGCAACCATTAGGCAGCTCCCTCTCAGTACTGATGGCTTCAGATCTGAGCCATCTTGAGCTCTTCCAACTGTAATTAAAGGTCACACCCAAAAATATCGGAGTCATCAGCCGGGTTTGGACAACCAGAGAGGAGGGACAGGCACTTCTCCCACACCAACACTAGTTGGAATTGTCTCCTGAGTCCCAGAAGACCTGGCCCCAAGGACCCGAGGAATCTTCCCTACCCCAGCTAAAATGTGAGTGACTTTGATTCCCACTTTGCTTCAGAAATCCCACCCTTCACGCTACACTTGCAAAGTGACTCAGCAAGAGGTTCATTTCTGCTCTCTGGACTACGCCACACCATACCAGATAAAATTTGAGCACCACTTTTATTTACTGAAGATAATTTTCTCCATTACTGGAAGATATCTTATAACTGTGCAGGGAAAAACACTAACCCCGCCTATTTTCACCCTCTTCAGGTGGTTTAGGGTCCAAATACTTCTCACCCCATTTGGCTGTATGGCTTTAGTAGGTAACACCATTATCTAGTCTGTATTACGTACTGCAGACCCCACAGGATCAGAGTAACACAGTTCTCAAAATAGGAATCGGCTAACGCTGCATCTTACCTTTTTTACTTGATCCTCTTTTAGCTTTGTGAAATGGAAAGCTAGTAAGTGGATGGCAAACATTTTCTTGAAGCAGACGGATGAGTCAGTAGTGACAGAGCTGCTCTGAGTAACTCCAAAAGCGACAGGCTTTATTCACGAAGTTGGAGCTAGAGAAACTTCAGCTGAGGCATTTCCCCCAGGGTGAGATAGTGGAGTTCCTGGGAAATTGAGTCCAGAAATAAATCCATCCAGTGTGATTGGTTCAATGATTAAACTTCTATCTCTTTGTATCACCCCCCACATCCACCCAAAGTCCCTCCCTCCCCAGCTACAGACTTCATTGTGCCAGAGCAGGCACCTGGAGAGCTGCCAAGCCGAAGGGGAGAAAAATCGATTTTGTTAGTGCCCCACTTGGGAATTGTTACCACACCGCAATGCAGTTGCTACGCAGCCTGCCCTGCTTCGCTCCGCTTCCTTCCCAGGGGGCTGACGAGCTCCCACCAGTGCTGCCTGCAACAAAGTGCTGCAGAGAATCTGGAAAATTAGAGGATTTTAGGAGGTTTCTTCCCTCTGCTCTGCACTCCCACTTGTGAGACAAGTGCTTCTGCATGACTGAACTCCGCTCCAGTTCCACACAGTGCACCCTTAGCTGCAGCTTTTTTCCAGTTAAGCTTCAGCCGTGTAAAGGAGCAAAGAGAAACGCAGACCCCCTGCCTCCAGCTGAAACACCTCTTAAGCAATTCCCAGCAGCGAGGTTTTGTGCCGATTATTCTCCCTTCACCCCTCCTGAAGACAAAAGTTTCAGACCAATGCAAACCCTCAGGATTGCAGAACCTGGGGAGGGGACCAATTTACCTGGCAGCCAACAGCGCTGATATCAGACTGCCTCACTTGATAAATGCCTTTAAATGGCACCAGAGCACCTACAGCAAGAGCGGCTTCCTGACACCATCAGAGCTGAACCCAACCCAGACACAGCTAGAACTCTCAAAAGTTCACTCTGAATACACGAGGGTTTCCAGGATTTTGTCGTTCTATCGAGTGGTATGGACTACTGAAACATCATCCAAAGGAATCTGAGTGAAAAGCTGACGCAAAAAACAAAAGCCAAAAGAAAAAAAAAAAGGGGGGGGGGGAAGAGGAGGGGGCATTCTCAGGGAGGTAGTTAGAGGCTCACTCTCAAACTACACATATACTCAGTGTGTTTCCCCCCCCAGTATTTCAGCTGGAACTGAGCACACCTGCTGCACCAGCAGACAACTGCCACCCCAAATTTTGCAGAAAAGGATTAAAAGTAAAAATTATTTTGATAAATGAGAATAACAGCTTTGGGACAGGAGGAGAAGAGAGACATGGAAAGAGGGAAGGGGAGCCAGTAATGCAGTAATGGGAGGAAACATCAAGAACTACTGAGCAGAAGCAGAAAATTGTCTGCACAGATCCAGAGCGAGTTAGCAGAAAAGGATCTCGGGCTCTATCAATTCCTAGCCTAAAGCAGACCCAATAATCTCATGCTATCAGAAAAAAAAAAAAATTATCATCATGCTGGGCTGTAGGAACAGGAATATAATCCACAGACACGCAAAATAATACTCTATGCTCGGCATCAGTTTCAGGAAGAGGATTCTGCCCAGTCCTGGCAGCTACAGCACGTCAAGAAGACATGGATCAGGAGGAGACAGCTCTGCTGACTATCAGGAGCAGTCACACATTACATTTTTTCAGCCTCTGATCACGAGAAAAGACTGAGCTGAGAGAGGGGAAGGGAACTCCCTCTGCAGAGGAGGATTACACAGGACTAGGAAAGGTTGAAGTCTTTTTTTCCTCCTGCCTTGCATCAAGGACAAACTCTGGACACTGGGAAATCCCATCAGCTCTACTTATTTTCCACTATTCTAGAACAAGAGTAAAGCAGACAGAGTGGCCGAACTGTCCATAAATAGGGCTTGTTCTAAAATTAGGCCTCTGGTCTTCAAGAGAAAGGCAGAAAAGAAAGCAAGAAGAAAAAAGCCACCCTACCAGCCAGAAAGCACGGTTCACTTCTCCTGTATTCATCTTTTAATAACTGCTGGCTCGTTAAGTCAGACACTGACTCCCAGAGAGACTGTCTCTTTCCTCATTGTTTACCCACGCCATCCGAGTCACAACCCCTCTGGCCAGCAAAACCGAAAACATCACCTTTCAAGCCCCATCTCACTTTGATCCAGAGCTCATTGTGTCTGTAATACAGTAGATTTATTTTTCATTCTCTCTTTTCTTTCTTTCTCTAACGGATGCCACTGGAAAAGGGTCTCAAAGATCTAAATGTTACTGAACTGGCAGCAAGCTCTGTTAAATACCTGACGTGTCAGAATCACTGTGTAACTTGTTCGCTCAACCCTGGTGCATTCTAGCTTCAGGAAAGCTGTTGTGCAAGAAAAGACAAGACATTATCTCATTTCCACACAGACAGAGGTTCAACACGCTGAGGGCCCAATACTGAAATACGTAACAGCCCTTTTGTATGTATTCTGATCAGCTCCAACCCCAAAGCTTGGAGGCTCGAGGCAATGTTGTTTTTTCCCTTTGTTAGAGCTGCACCCAATACAAGTTAGTCACAAGCCCTCCCCTCTTACCCCTTTGCAAGGGCCAACGAGACTTCAGAGTTTTAATACTCCTCTCTCAACCTTCTTCCGCCAAACCCTGTCTCAAGGGACAATGGGGAATCCTGAAGAGGCTGGTGCTTACACAGCTCATCTGCCTCCCATAGCTTTGCAGCCAAAGGTCTGCAGATTAAAGGAGCTACAACGGGTAAATTCAGATAAATGCCCGATAACATCAGCTAAACAAGCACCAGCTACCTCCAGAAAAAGGTACCATATTAGTAAGCACTTTATTGCTGGAGAAACACATCTGTCTTTGGTGAGGTATCAGGCAGTGGCAATACTGTCTACAAACTCTGGCACACAGGTTAAGGAGGAGACAGTGGATGGACAAGGCTAGAAATGAGTGATGAGGAGGACTCATTCGTTGATTGCAGCTTATGATTCCAACCCTTAGAATACGTTTCCCCTCCCAGTAGCATCAGATTTGTTCACCATTGTTCTGTAAAACTCAGAACAGAAAGAAGGGGGCCTCGCATTTGTCCTGCACATCCCCCTCCTCGGGCAACATTAGGCTGCAAAATAAAGCAGCACACATTGAGGGGACTGACTGGAAAATCCACTACAAAGACAGATACTATTTAGAAGAGATGGAGACAGCAGAGACAGAAGAGAGCACACTGAATTAAGAGAAAGAAGGCTCTTACCAAGTAGTGCTGTTACAATCAGAAGTGTACAGTCGAACTATAGCAAATAAACAACAAACAAACAAGTTTTGAAACCCACACACTTCCAAACATCTGTAACTTGAATGCCTGAAATTAATCTGGAAATCTGAACCACAAAATAAACAGTTCTGCAGATGTGATTCATACATCAAATGAATCACAGAATGTTCAAGGTTGGAAGGGACCTCCAAAGATCATCGAGTCCAACCCCCCTGCTGGAGCAGGCCCACCTAGACCAGGTCACACAGGAATGCATCCAGGCAGGTTTTGAACGGCCCCAGAGAAGAAGACCCCACAACCTCCCTGGGCAGCCTGCTCCAGTGTTCTGTTACCCTCATCATGAAGAAGTTTTTTCTCATATTTATGTGGAACGTCCTATGTTCCAAGTTGCACCCATTGCCCCATGTCCTATCACTGGTTGAGGCTGCAAAGAGCCTGGCTCCATCCTCCTGACACTCACCCTTTACATATTTATAAACAATGTCATTGATGTTCAAAAACTTTCAGCACAGCCCCACAAATAAGAGAAAAAGGATCTTAATCCCCCCCCAGGGTCTTGCTGGCACAAGGCACGTTAAAAATGCACAGATGGCGTAGCTCTGCACCATCCCAGTCCGGACTGTACCACATGGGACCAATCTGGCAGCCATTCTAATGGGAGTCAATGACAGCCACACCATTAGCTCAGGAGAAAACTTTTTATGAAAAGTCAGCCTGGAAACGCCTGAATAAACTTCAGAGCTCTTAAAACAGTTACTATGGAGTCACTATGGAAACACGCAATGAGTTAAGCCAAGTGCTAATCTCAGCAAAACACAAAAAAGAATGCTTATAGTCATTTAGCCTCCTTATTGCAAGGCTTGCTGCTCAAATACAAGGCTGGCTTATACCCCAAAGCCCCAGCCACTCTTTCCTTGCTCAAAAATATATACTAGTGTGTAGCTTAGCACACAGTTAAAGGATAAATTTATGAAAACAGAGTACAGGAGCAATGTGGGTCTCCAGCAACCCAATCTCACACGCGCTGGGGAAGAGAAAACAGAGGAGCTGTCCTTGCACAAGGGTGGTTTAAAACAGTGGTTTGTGGATTCAACAAGCAGTTTGCAGCCCGAGAGGAAAGTGGGCAAACAGATGCTGTCAAAAACCTGTCCGCAGACTTGACTCTGTCAAGTGCAGAGGACACAAGGAGGCAATTGATAGTGCCCCAACGTGTAATCCGCATCACACGAGCTATTGGAGCAGCAGCAAACGGAATACATTTCTAAGGGATAATCGCGAGCTTGCATTCTGTGCAAGCCATGTTGCTGTTAAGCAGATGCTGGCAGGACTCTGGGAAAGAAAAACAGAATTACTCATCCGCAAAGCAGAAAAATCACATTCACAAGGCCACTGCCACACACAAGCTGCTTGGTTCTTCATGGAGAAGGAAAGAAAGACGGGGTTTGCAGGAGAAGGACCAAAAACTTTCCCTTCCCACCAGTCTGGTCTTGAAATCAACAGGAGGACTAGAAACATTTAGGCACTGCCTGCTTTTTAGTAAAGAATGTGGAAATAGTACATGAAATACACCGAAAATGACTGTTAAAAACATTATTCCAACATCTGTACACTTGTTCCTGAACAGCAACTTAAAGGATAGATACGAGGGGGAAGCAAAGGGGATTCAGAGCAAACAGAGTTGTCTTAGAAAGTCAGGTATTTGAAATTCAGCCTGGCTTGTACAAGTATCCCAACATTAACACAAGCAGGGGCTGCAGACTCGTATCTGGCCAACCCCAGAAATATGGCTGCTGCAGCATTAATCCCCTCAGGCAGCCCCAGCAACACGTCCTAGTGCAGAACCCCATTTTTGTGAATACACAGCAGTTTCATTTGCTGATTCTTTCCACTCCAGTATCCCTACTGGGAGCAAAAAAGCATACCTTAAATTTGCTCCAAATGACAGAGCATCTGCACGTGTACAAAAGAGCCTGGTGGTGCACTACTTTAACCATTGTTCAGTGACACTGCATTGGGGAAAATAAAAAGTCCTTTTCTCAAGAAATTAGTTCCAACAAATTAAAACTTCCTCCAGGTGGTAAGCACCTAACTTTTACAGTTTATGATAGCCACAAGAAAGAGGGCATGTGGAAATACTCCTAGCATGAATATCATCCCACAAGCTGTTACTTAAACTATAAACTGTTAAGTGAGCTTAAGTAAAATATTTTACATCCCCTCTCAAAATTCAGATACCACAAACTGGCAAGATTCATAAAGTGCAACAGAACAGAATAATGTGCATGAAACTGAGTTAGAAAAGTCATGGGGAAACACACATCCGAATTTCTCAAAAATAAATAAATTACACCTATGCCTCTAACATCTCCTCCTCCCCCCAAAAAAGACGTTATCCAACTGTGTTTTTTCCCCTGCCCCTAAACTTTGCCTGAAACACTGTGATGAGCTTTTCCGAGGAGAAAAAAAAAATAATCAAATTTAAAGGGCAAGGATGGATTTTGCATTGTTTCAGTAATAACACTCAGATAACAAAATCTCAAAAATTCCTATGGCCACAATTTCATCATTCCCCAACACATTAACACAAATGCTTTTCACCCCCTTCCACGTTTTCACAGGACACAAAGGTTATAGGTGGATGACTCCTATCACCGTTCTGACCCAGCTTCCTACCAGGCTGCTCATTAGTTGTTTGTTATCTGTTAAACTCTGCCCTTTGGGAAGGGATGGAATGAGTAGCTAATTTATTACTAGTGAAATATCTGATGTTTATTAGCAACACGAGACTATCTTGCAAGAAGACATCAAGTTCTAATTTTCACATAGCAGCAGATGATACACTTATGCTGAACACTGTGATTGAAAAAGTGTACAGCTGACTGGTATAAGTAAACCTACATCCTCTGAGCTGGTAAGAGTCCATTTCTCTGAGTGCTTCATGTAATGGTCACAGGAGAAGAAAAACATCAAGGAGCTGCAGTTGTGCAAACATGAAATGCCAAAAAAAAAAAGTTATTAAAATAGTATTTTATTTTACGAATAAAAACTAAGCAGAATTAGGACGTGGTTCTATTTTTTCTTTCTCCCCGTTTCTTTTGAACTATTCTGGTCATCTCTTTTTGAACCAAGGCCATATCTACCATTCCTGTGCTGATCCTGCCACTCACTCTCCAGCTGTCTCAGCATTTCTTGCGTTAGAAGTCCTTCACGCAGTAATCTGTTGGCAAGAGAGCCACGTCCATGGCTCTTCAGATCCTCCTGCCTTGTAGCAGACCGATAGGCTTTCAAGTTCTTTGCTCTTCTATCTCCTGGAACATCCACTGCAATAGAGAGTGCCTCGGTAGGTTTTGCACCATGACGGTCTGAAACCATCCTGGTATCCCTCTTAGTCCTTGAAAGAGGAGAGTCTTCTGACATGACTTCTGCTGTGCCAGGAGCAGCTGCAGACTGTGAAGCTCGGATCAGCTTTGTGATGTTGCAGACACCAACCTGTATAATGTCATCTAGTTTTTTCTGAATATCCCTTACAAGGGCAGCATCAGGGAACATATCCATGAAGCGGTAACTGGAGAGAGGTGAAGCAACAAGCAATTAAACCTTTTCACTGTAGGACTGGGACAAAAATGAGATACATGCTATGTAAATTAAAAAACCCTACTATTACGTGTCACATCGAAAGGCCATCGTATTTTAAGTGGTATCTTGGCTGTTCCAGTCCAGGATCACCTTGTTTTTTAACTTTCTCTCCCTGTCAGTCACAAACTGTTCTCTGCTGAAGCAGAGAGCATGACTTGCTCCCACAACATAGCTACACATCTGTCAAGATCCTCCAAAGGGCCAAAGGAGTCCATGCTGCACCACATACATATGGGCTTGGAGGTCATGCTTTTCTAGGATGGTAAGTCATAAATATAAGGATAAAATAAAAATAATTTTCAAGCACAAGGACAATACCTTAACCACAGATAGAGATCAAAAACATCATGAACAGCTTCAAGGTGTACAAGTTCTTTGATGTTCTTTGGAGCAGCTAACGGCCATTTGGTGTGCCGACAGAGCCAGTCAAATGTCAGAGGCTCATTTCTACTGAACTGTCTTGCAAACTGAAAAACAAGCAGATTCAGTTAGTTGGGAAAGAAGAAATCCCAAATGAGTTAAATTCCCTTGAGTCCACATAGACAGAACACTCCAGAAAATACCTGCTTTGTTTCACACAGCCCAAATGCCACACATTCTTTTACTTAATTACTCAACCTGGCAGTCACCTCTCTTCCAGGGGCTCATTAACACAATTTCTCCATGGGCCATGCACGGTGTTAAGCAACAAAAAGTACAGAGATACTCAGAAAAGCAGAACACTGAAGACTTATGATTTCATCCAGCAAAGCAGATGGACTTTGTCTTTCTTTTCCTTCTCCTGCTCCTATTCTGTTAATTACCTTGTTTCAGATTCTCCATGACTGAAAAAACATTAAATGTGCTCCATGACTTAGGAAACACGGTACTCACAACCCAAACATTAAACTGAACTAGAAATGAGCCCTTCTGAAACCCAGACATTTCAGCTCTTTTACTAACAGATAAGCAAGTCAAGTAAGATTTAAATTTAAAATTTTCATGAGCATTGATGACTTTAAATAATTGCTTCCTAACTGGCTGATGACAGAAGGTTGGGTTTGGTTTTTTTTTTTTGGAGTGTGTGTGTTTGTTTGTTTGGGTTTTCTTGTTTGGTTTTTTTTTTTTTTTTTTTTTTCTGAGGAATGTGGCTTAAAGTCACACAGGCATTCACAACAGCTTACCTCCCTTCAACATCACAACTGCACCTTCCTTACTTGGGATCTGAAGGTTCAGCATTTTCTTAATGAGGCACTTTTTTAACTCTTTACATCCATCACTCAATTTTTAAAGAACATTATTAGTCATTTCTGCAAAGCACAGGCCTAGTATGTGTGACATGAGAGCACCACATTGGTTTCCTTTTTACACTATTTTATTTAAAATGTTTAATGATGTCTCTAAAAGAGGACAAAGGTGATATTGTCTTTTTAACAAAATTATTAATTCTGAAAATCTGAAGTCAACTGGCTACAAATTCATCAAAATAATCACTCCAAGTGCACAGTGGAAAACAGTTCATCCAGGCCTGAGAAGTGAAACAACATAATTTTCAGAGCAACTTACAGCACTGTATTTTCTGGGGTTTAATTCTATGTAACTGTACTGTAACACCAGAAATCCCACTTAATCCCACACCTTTTTCTTTTGTTGACAAGCTAACACTTTGAAGCAGCGGTATCTTGGGTTTTAAGGCCTACTTTGAGACACACTGTAGGGGCAAAGCTTAACCATGCACAAGCGACTATGTAATGCCATTCTGATATCTCTCAGTTCAAAGATCACCTGCAAGGCAATCAGTAGGGTTCTGAGGCACACAGCAAATAAGCTATCCAAATTTTAATTTACATCACAAAATGAGAAGCAGTTCTCAGAAATTAAAAGCTTTGGTCAATACAAATGGTGAGGGATGCAATTTAAAAAAAAAAAAAAAAAAAAAAAGTACCTATCTCCAGCTATTTTGTATTAGTACCTGTAAGCAATTTAAGAATGATCTGAGGACAAAACCCACAATAAATATAGCAGCTGGATAAAGACTCAATGCACCAAGACCCACTTGCTCCAATACAAGTATCAGGGGGGTTTTGAGGAAAAAAATAACTAACCTTCAACAATGTGGTACAGACAAAAGGCTCTTTTCTGTTCAAGGGTGCAGTGCAGAAGACGTATCGTGATCGCAAATTTAGTGGAATGTGCTGAATCATATCTGCTAGAAATTTAAAGTCATCGATATTGCAGACGAAGTAAAGCCCGTCAACTTGTGAGAGACTCACAAAAATATCCTGTGAAAATATAACCAAATGAAGAGGATATTATTACAGAAAAAGGTTGTTAAACTTTGCGTTACCAAACCAAAAAATGATTTAGTGTCTCAAAGGCAAGTTATACTGAAAGAACAGTCAAAAAATATCAAATTGGACAAAATTTTGGATCCCAAAATTCTTTCTCTAGTGTAAACCTTTGAAAGCTTTTTCTAAAGAGATCTTTTAAAAAAAACATTGAGCTTCTTAATTAAATATGTGACTGAATACTCAAGAGATTGATAACATGTTTGTTTCTTTTTTTTAATCTTAATATTTCCATGCTAGCCCAAAACATCTCAGTAATAACATTTTAAACATGTACTGTAACTCTAACAACCTAAGTCTTCCAGGTCTCCAACTGGAACCTTTTACCTCGAGGTTAGAAATTCTACACTTTGCTACATAACAGCACATCAGCAGAGAACAATAATATGCATTTAAATCCATGGAAGCTGTTAAGAATTTCTCAGTGTATTAAAAATGGTCATACCATTTTTTAAAGACATCACTGGAAGCTTAATTTCTAGTTTAAAAGGTTTGGGCACTTCCAAATGTTCTACTATCCAGCTAATGATAAGATCAAACAGATCCCACAAAATCTGTTTTCTCAAAGTTAAGCAGACACTGTTTTACCATGAAGTCCACAGAAGCAGAAAAAAAAACCCCAACCAACCAACAAATAGCTCTCAGAGGTAGAGAAATCTGAGATGATCAGCCCAGTTTCCCACAAATTGAGCAAAATTTCAATCTCTAATATTTTCAGTCTTAGACCAAAAAGCCTACATTTAAAACACAGGAAAGGTGAAATGAATTGTTTTTGCACACTCAAGATGTGCAAACCATATTTACACACTTCCAACAGCTTTCAGGTTTATTATAACACAGAAAAGATAAGCATTCTAAACATATTTGCAGTCATTGTTGTGGTAGAGAGAAGAATTCAACTGATACCAGATACACACAAGACTGACTGTTAGGTTCCTGAAGGGCCTGCCCTTACATAAGCAACGACCATAAGCTATGCTTAATTTTTAAAGCAGAAATCGGCATTTTGATCATTCTTACAATTAGATTGGATAAAGTGGCATCAGGGAGATGATAAGCAAACATTTCTATCTGCTCAGGAGTAGGGTGTAGGCCAGCTGCCTAAAGGGGGAAATAAAGAAACAAAATAAGTTCCATTAATTCTCAGTATTGTCCTTAAGTCAGTGCATCAAAAACAAATTCCAGAAAGACAAAATGCAAGAAACCAAAGCACCGTACAGAATGCAGTTTATTTAGCACACATCTGGAAATTAACTTCTTTTTGGTTTAGCTTTTAATTCTTAAAAGAACAGCTTCAACATAAATGAAATATCGCAAGTCTCCAAACGGCCAGTATAATCAAACTCACTCTGGCATGGCACAATCCATTTTTATTTACTAAGTTGTAAATAAACACAAGGAAAAATAATTTGATATCAGAACACAGTAGACGAGCTTGAGAGCACAACTGCAGAAACCGGGTATTGAATCTCTCACCTTCACAGGGCGCACAGACTCACTCAAAATTTCCTTCAGCTGCACAAGGTCATCATGATGCATTGTAGTGACTTCTCCTTCTTTGAAGGATGAGCCGTAACGCCCAGCTCTGCCTGCAATTTGTAGGGCCTGAGAGGTTGTAATGGAGTCTATTTCCTTTTCTCCCTTCTCATTGATAGTTGGCTTTACTATAGAGTTAAAGATTATTCTTCTTATACACCTGAAATATTGGAACAAAACCAAAGAAGAATCCCTTTTTGCAAATTATTTCCAATATACAACCTACTACAGACGAATGGAAGCCTCTTCTATTTTTTAAGCTTTTTTCCCCCTCTATACATTAAAGGACTGCAGATAGTACTTATGGACACACTATATTCAGAAGGGCAGCATAAGGCTATTGGTTAGTTGCAGGAGAATCATCATCCCTACACACACCAATTGTGTTCTAAGAGGGCCCCATACCATCAATCATCATCTGCCTCAGTTGTTTACAGCAACGTGACCATATTGCCTTCAGCAACAGAATACATCTGAAACTGGACTGAACTTGAACATTTCAGAAATGCAGGAGACTTACAGTCATCTGATAGCCTAGAACATCCGACTCCAGTGGATCAGAAGGATCTTAACAGTGCCTACTACCACAAAGAGTTAGGCCAAATGAGCCAATTAATTCTTTAAATCAGTTTTAAAATGAAAATTTAGTTCTACCCAGTTAAATTGATCACTACTTCAGAATTAAAATGTATGTACTATGCTATCTAGACATAGCCAATATCCAGCCAAATGAGTCAAACTGAGGAAAAAAAAGGAGTAAATTAATGCAGGTATCACACCCACCAAAAAAAAAAAAAAAAAAATATACCATACTCTGCTCCAAGTACTTACAAATTGAGTCCCATTCCAATTGCATCTGTAGCAACTAAAATTTTGCATGGATCATTAGGATCATTGAATTTCTTTGCCTGTTCAAGTTTTGTTCCTAAAAGAGAATGAGAAAACATTTACATAACAAACTGTTCTTACAAAATAAAGACAATTATCACTAAGACTGATGCCTTTATAATATGCTAGAAAAAAACCCCAAACAATACATAAATATGGTAACTGATTGGTATTTGGCTGTTCTTGCGGGAAGGGGGCAGGAGGGATTTAAATCATTTCCATAGTAGCGACTCATTTAATTACATCTATCTAAAGATCAATGTTAAGAACATACTCAAGGTCTAATCCCAAGATTAAAACACTTGTCAAGGCAAACTGATTAGTTTCTCTAACTAGAAAAAAAACCTAGGAAAACCTGTACTGCTTCATTTTAAAAGTTTTTCTGAGAAAGCAGCAAGAAGCAGAACATTCCCTTAAAAAGAAAAGGAAGGGTGTTTACCTGGTGGCAGACTGCCATATATGACAGCACATTCTAATCCTCTGGCTTCGATCTGTCGGCTGACAGAATAAATGTCATTCTTACTGAAACAGACAATGCAGTCCCCAGGACGAAGGTTATCTAAAGATTCCAAAGCATTATCCAGCACAGTGAGAGGAGTAAGTCTCTTATAGTTTTGGACCTAGAATCAAAGGTGTTGTCAAATATGTTTTTAAATGAAAAATTCCTGTGAAATATTAGCCAGCATGGTTACTACTACAAACAATTCTAACACTGAGGGACCTCTCATAGTCCTGAAAGGGTAATTACTGGGGAGAAGGTGACCTACACCTTATGCCTTCACATACTTGCAGCACTTCCCAAGCTGAGAACTATATGGCCTTTTCAAGAAACAGAAGAGCTATGTATTTTCCCACGTACAGTAGATCCAGGAAAAGAAGTATACAGACTATGTAGTAACTCTAATAAGAAACAAGAGTCTGTTTTCACTCAGTCATCTGAATGCTGTAACTGGTCCCCTTTCAGAATTGCATGGCCCACCACACATAAAGCTGCAGCTAATTCACCAGAAAATCATGCAGGATGGACTTGTGTTTATGTTTTCTAATACTTTTCACAAAGGAATCTACCTAAGGGGGAAAAAAAATAAATAATTACAGTAAAGTTGGGTTTCAGAGATCTTTCCATCACTTTCTCCTAGAGGCGTTAGCTCTTCTAACTCCTTTCCTCAAAATGGGGAAAATAGCTACCAACAGATCCCGTAAACTCAGCAAACTTGAGGGCACTGTGCCATCCGGGAAGAAGACAGCTGTAAATAAAGTCTCTAAACAGCTGTAGAGTTCCCCAGTAGAACTCAGCAAAACATTTATCTTCTTTAAGCACAACGATACCACTATAAAAAAACCCCACAACCAACCAACCAGAAAAATCAAATAACCAAAAAAACCCCAAAACAAACCAACCACAAAGCAAACAAAAGAAACACAAACAAAACAAAAATCCACAAAAGCCAAACGACATTGTAACTTCTCCTTTGGTTTACAGGAATTGAGAAATATTTTAACAAGAACTCCTGCAAGAGTAACTTTGGTCAGCGATATTCCCAAAAGACCCTAAATTTTTGCCTATTTTCCTCCCCCCCCCGTTTTACAGCAGGGAGAACCTGATGTTCTGTCTGCAACTTTACAGAAGTAAAAAGCTTACTTCAACTTCCTCCCCTGTAGTGTACATGAGCTCTGTCACCAAGTCAATAGCAGCAGCTTCTCCACAAACGTGAATTTCTTCCGCACAGAGTCCTGAACAAGAGCCAATGAAAGAAAACACAAAATGTTACATATTTATAAAGTTGGGTAAAGCTGCTGTCTTTAAGTTAACAAAAAATTACATTTTGTTTGCTAAATGTGCATTTGATTTCACCTCCTTCAACATCCCATATCAGCACCTAAAGCCTCTTCTACAATATGCTGCTTCCTTAGAGCTGCTCTTGATCTCACATCAGCAAGTGATTCTCGGAAATCCACCACTGATTATAATCAAAGGACCTAATAACTTGTTGCACCCTCTCAGCCAAAACAAGAGGTACCTGCAACCACTGAACAAAGCTGAGCAAAAAAATCTGAGCAAAGCTTTGAGTACGTTTTATTTACTACTACTGTTTTACTAACTCCCAAACCACAGCAGAACCAAAAAGCTTTTTTTTTTTTTTCTGTGTGGTCTTCTAAAATTATGACTACGCCTCTAATGCAGTCAGAATAGAAAACAGGGAAAAAATATGAGGTAGAGGAAGTGTAATAAATCATCCTGTTAAACTCAGCATCAAAGACAGTGAAGGGAAGGGCAGAGGAGAATCAGGCTCTAAACTTCAGTTCAAACTCTGAGGAAAAATGAGTTTCAAAAATTCCTCTTGAAAAATTCCAAAATTATCAAAAGCATCCTTCTTAGAATTTAACAGACCAGTGCAGCTCTACAAATGAGCCATTTGAAATTAACACGAAAAAAATATTTAATGTTCACCATGTTGCCAGGCAGCTATCTCTCTGTAACAAAATCTCTGAAAAATTGTGTTTTAATTCAACAGAAAAAGCATGCTTCTAGAAAATAATCAGTGCAAAAGGACAGCACAGTGTAATGACACAAAGACTCCCTATTATGCAAGGAAGCAAAACTAGAAGAGGCACCTGTAGAATTTAGACAAAAAATTTTTTAATAAACAATCATTCAGTAAAACACGACAGCTAACTTGCTGCCATACAAACAACTCCTTTGAGGCAGAGCATCTCTCTAACTTGCTGTGAGGAGACAGATGAAGAAACAATACGTGCTTTTATTTCGCATCTTGTGTTGTGACCACTTATGAATATACTGACTGCTAAGCTTGAATATAATGTGCCATCTATAGTCACATTAAACTTGGCAACAAAATTAGTTAATTGGCAACAGAAACAAGCTTACCTAGAAGGGCTCTTGTCCAAGCCCACCCTCTAGCAGGATCTCTGATCATTTGAATTTCATCAATCACAGCAACTTCATCTTAAAAAATGAAAAAGATGATGAACCAGTGAAAAACATATGTAACAGCAAAACAACACAGGAAGGTACTTGAAGGCTTTCTAAGAAAGGTTGCTCAAATCAAGTTAATCCTCTACTACCAATAAGCTATTCTGAGATGATCCAGGTTTTATTAACTGCTCTAACATAGTTCAGAAACTGTTCGAGTGAAAAGGAATAGCTCAGCTACTTCAGACTCAAAGCCATAATACAGTTAAAGATACCACAGATATGACTGAAACAATTACTCATACATACAAGGAGTATTAGTGCTGCACATTTCAATGGTACAAGCAATATGAGGAGCTTGTCTGACACCTTCATTGGCATACACACGCTCTTCTCCAGTCACCAAGTCACATGGCACATTCTAAAAGAATTCAGAAAACTCATGTTAAGGTTTTTTAATATAACAGAATCCCTTGTCCAAAGGGGGAAAAAAACCAAACCAACTCAACCAACAAAAATGAAAAAAAACCCCCCAAAAAACCCAAACCAAAAAGGGGGGAAAAAGGGAGAGGGGGAGAAGGTGGGGAGGGGAGGGGGGGTGAAAGGGGAATGGGGAAAAAAAAGGGAATGGGGAAAAAAAAGGGAATGGGGAAAAAAAAGGGAAT
>JANHGN010016907.1:0-11614 GCA_024605025.1 Megaceryle maxima
GTAAAAAGAATCTAAATCATCAGAGAGGCTCCTAAATGGGAAAGGAAGGACAACATTCTCAGCTTGTTTTTTTTAATTTAGCCCTATTTCTGAGGTCTTTTGACTCCTCCCTGCCTAGGGGTGGCTTCTCAGCTGAGATGATTTCCTGGGGATTCCCAAGCAGGTGGATCCATCCACCTCCTTGCTGGGAATGGAGAATGGAAATGTGCTCCTGTGGAGTAAAGGATTTTGGCAGCTCTGCCAGACATGTGCAGAGGTCTGATAAACTCGTGATATATGCCATATGTTGATGTCCCCCATGGTTTTCTTCCAAGTTTTGTTGGCATCAAAGGAAGATGGGGCAAGGACACCACGTCCCCCTAAAATACAAGGGTCTTGCACAGATAGAAGAGCTGGTCTCAAGTCATGGTGCCAAATGAGTTGTTTTTGCAGTCTGGAGCTTCAGCAGCCCCAGGGGAATCTGGTTTTGGTAGTTATCTACTGCATGACCCTCTTCAAGCTCAAATCCTTCTTGCTCATATTATAGCCTAGGTATAATTTTTATTTTTATAGGTATAAAAATTTATGCTGGTTTAATCTGGGGAGCGAATCCCAGCAGCAAGGGGAGAGAAAGCACCAAAAAAAGGGGATTTTTATTTTTTTTTTCCCAAGGAAAGCACTGAAATAAGCTGGAATCATGATGCCTTTCAAGACTAGGCACTTAGTTAAATTAAGATAGGCAAGAATAAGCGGCCTAACTTTCAAACCCTGCATTAGCCCCATCTCTATTCATGAACGCATTACGGTGAATTAATGTTGTTATAGAATTAGCCTCCTAAGAGGCTTGGAGATGTCACCTCCCGTAAGTTGCTATTATTTGTAGTCCTCTTTGTGTGGTGAATACACTCACAAAGGCTGGTCCAGATCATCTCATCATCGGATAATCTACAGAAATTAGGAAATCATATGGGCTGGGTTTTCTTGTCCTCTTCTTTCCTGTCTCTTAGGCCTAACTTTTCAAATCATTGAAAGGCAGGAAAAAAGTCTTCTGCTACAGCATCACCTTTATTTTTCATTTCAACTTCACTCCAAATTTCAGTTTTGGAGGCATCCAAACACATCCTGATTTAATCTACTTTCTTCTCCACCTCCTTGAGTCCTTTCCTCCTGTGTCAGCAGCCAAAGAACCCTCCTGATTTTATTCCAGCTTGAGGGTTCTCACCAAAGCAGGTGGGTCTCGAAGACACCAGTGTGGAGCTCATGGACACCTCCAGGGTAACCTGATGGCTGATAATAGCATTTGCAACTCAGCAAGATGGTGCCCATAGACTAGAGTATTGAAGTTAGAAAGGACCTACAATAATCATCTAGTCCAACTCCTAGGACAAGGGTAGGAGGACATCCCACAGATGGGATCAATGAGGCAATTCCCCCCTCCACTCAACCTGTATTACCCTAATGAGCCTCATCCTGCAGCCCCAGGGAGGGCTTTTTATGGGCAAGCTGCTTTGGGAAGGATTTGGTTCATCTCCTAAGGCTCACCCCACTGGTACGATTGCAGCTCTCCAGCCTCCCCCCTGTCATGCCTTATTGCCTAACTCATTTAAAGGAAATTAAAAACTTAAAAAAAAAAAAAAAAAAGAAACCCGGGAGTTAATTAAGTCTTATAATTTTCCAAGTGCAAACGATTTTGACACTGGGCTCTCCATCTCTTTCTGGTGTGCAGACACCGGAGCGCTCGTCCTCAGCTTGCTCACCACGATGGGGATGGATAATCCAACCTCAAAGAAATCTGAGGGCAGCTCAAGCTTCATGAAGATACACCCAAAAAGGCTGCAAAAGCTGGGGGTGACCCACTCCCTTCCAGCAGCATTTCTTGCTAAAAATGCCTCTGCACAGGGCTTTTTGGAGGTTTAAGTTGCTCACGTGGAAAGGGACAGGAAAGGAAAAGGATAATTTCTTTCAAACTCAATGTTGCAGGTGATTAGTGCACAATATACCCCGGGCAGCTTTAGTATTTAACATGGAGGTGATAGTGAGAATTTATGAGAGCTCATGGACAATAACAGCTTTCCAGAGAGGCTTTGATTAAACATTATGGATCCACATTATGCAAATTTATTGCATGGTTAATATGACTCCAAAAGAACACAGTGGCACTTTAAAAAGCATTTAAAAGAAGCAAAAGAAAAAAAAAAAAAAAAGGAAAAAGAAAAAGAAAAAAGGAAAAAAAAGCCAAAGACCTCGGTGTTTCTCAGCACTACAGAACGGGTGGTTCAAGCTGAAGCAGAAGTCACAGAGCCATTGATGTGCGTTCAGGAGATGGGGACACACGAGGAAAATCCATGAGTTTAAAGAGCATCCTTTAAAGGCAGACAAATTCCAAGCTGGATGTTTCACATTTAAATTGATGCTGGTGTTAAATCAGTTGAAAACACCTTTTTTCCAACCGTTACTTGTTGGTTTATTTTTTAATCTAGCCTCTTAGCTGGTGTAACCGTGACAATACGAGATGGAAGTTTGATGTGTTCGCTAAATTGTGCGTTCCTCCCAGAAACGTCAGGGAGAGGGGGTCATGCTATTTATTTTCCTCCCTTCGACACTTTTGGGTGCCATTTGTCAACATCTTCTACAAAATAACATGATTTATGCCGGCAGGCTGATTGTGCACCCTTCATTAACTTAGACAGATTTGCTTGTTTTTTTAAAACTACGATTATTATAAAGCACATACTTATTTTCCTCTAGCAATCAAGGCTCGTGAGAAGACAGATCCCATCAATGGCTCTTTCTCCATCAAACACTGAAAGCACAAAAATAGTGTGGAGGAGAGATGGTGATCGACAAGCAACCCTTGAAGCAGCTCTGACTGGGTATTTGTGGTGTAAAAACCTGAGGTTTTGGTCAGTGACCATGGACTAGGAGCTCATGCAGGTAAAGGACCTTAAGTTTTGGGATGTGGCAAAGCATCACCTCTGCTCCCCCTTCCTTGGAGCAGTGAGGGGTTGAGAGGAACGTTCCCTGGCATAAATCAAAGCTTCTCCCAGCAAGCAGAGATCTCTCTCCTCCCTCCCAGTTCTGCCAAGGCTTCCCTTTCAAGCTATATATACTTTAAAAGATGTAACCCAGATAATAATTGTTGCTTGTACATCACTCAGCGATGCCTCCTTTTATTTCTCTGGAGGATACTTCAGGCGGCTGCTGCTGTCGTTGCTGGTGAGAGGGCAAATTGGCAATGCATTAAATTTTTTAATAAAAATAGAAAATAGGGGATGAGTAACAAGGCCCATTTAAAGCAGGACAGAGGATTTTCCCCAGTGGGAAAAATCATTAGGCAGGTGTAGGTGGTCATTCTGGGGGTGGGTGGTTGTTCTGGGGGTGGGTGGTCATCCTGAGGGTGGGTGACGGTGCTTGGAAGGGGAAAAAAGCTCTTCCTGAAAGATGCTGATGGGGATTTGGGTGGGGTAGATGAGGCAGCAATCTCCATCCCCTGTATTTGGACGTTATTTGGCAATGCTGGGGGTGATAATGGAGAGACAGCGGTGCCACGAGTGCACAGCACTGATTTTTTGGGGCAAGAGAGGATGGCTTGTGTCTGACCTCTGAAGCAGAAACCACCTCCAGGCCCTAATCTGGTAGGTCCCTTAATTTCTGCTTCTCTACATCTACAGGGATGATCCAGGGGTTCACTTTGGGATAACTTTGAAGTTTTTGCTCTGTGACTCAGTTTCCCCACAGCCCCCAACTCTTTCAAGCAGGGTCTAATAAGCCACCTCCCAGCCATCAACAGCAGCACCCCAGCAATTAGACAGGCCTTGAAGTCCCTGGCCTTAAATAAAACTCAAAATACATTTTCAAAGATGTCTAAGCTGATTGCAAGCTGTAATTATAGGAGCTATAGGTGCAGGGGGGTGACGTGTCCCTGGGGTATCCCCTCCCCATCCCAGAATAATGCAGGGACCAGGACTCATCCAAAACCTATAGGTGGGTGATGAAGGACCCCAAACTCCCAAGGCAGGGGATGGTTGAGTGAGTATCGTGCATGAGGTTCTCTGCAAGGGTTATTTAATGAGATGAACTCACTCAGAGCTTGATGAACCGGATTAAATGTGGTTTTAATTGTCTGGGGTTGTGTTTTCTTCCGGGGAGAAAGAAAAATGGAGCCATAAGGATGAGTTAATTGGAACAGGGCAACGTTTTTGTGCTGTCAGAGATGGTTTTCACCAGAACTCAGCCCCAAACAGAGAGATCAGTGCTGGATGTATTATTTCACAGAGTAAACGGTGGGAATTATTTGTTCCCTCTCTCTACAGGTTTCAAGCATTCAAACAGGTTTTCTTATCCTCTTTTTCTTTTTTAAAAGCCATTAAAAATGGGGAGCAGGAGGGTGGGGTGCTGGGGACCTCTCATTTTTCAATTTTTTCCTCATTTCACTAAAAAAGAAAAAAAAAAAAAAGGAATAATTTTTGTAATGGTTACATTTCATACTAACTTCGATGCTTAAGTGTGAACACAAACACCCATCCTCTTGCCTGCTACCTGCTGCCTGCAGGATGAGGCCCTGGACCTCACAACACCCTGCTGAGAGGGTCCATCTCTTCCCCATCAACCACGCTGTCCAAGGGATGAGGTGTCAGAATCCTGACAACCCACTGTCCACACACAGAGCTATACAATAACAATAATAGTAATTGTTATTGTATAATATAATCTGATAATATAATAATATATCATAATGGTTTTAGCTCTACATCAAAAAATCATCGTCTCTGGGGTTATAAGCATTGCCTGGGTCTGTCCTGCCAGGTCCTGGGGCTGTGGTCACAGGGGATGGCTCCTGTAGGATGCTGATATGTTTTTTTCTTGCAATACCTTTCACTTCTGTAGCAGCTTTTATCCAATGATCTCAAAAGCACTTTACAAGTAATAATTAATTAAGCTTCATAGACTCTTTGTTCAATTCCAGATTATTAATAAATTATGCTTTATTATTTATAAATACATGCCACATGATTTTTTTTCTCTCCTGCTATTACCCTGAACAGTCACTTAGCTGATATTAGCACAGTTTAATTCCAATTTGGCAAGTGTGCTCTTTAACCTTTTTGAGGCTGTTCCTTTTCTGGGAGATGCTGAAGAGATGTAGGGAGGAAAGGGGGTACAAACAGAGGGCGTGAGGCTCTGTTTGGCCCTTCCAGCTCCTTCCTGAAGTATTATTTATAATTGCATTGCACATTTTTTTACCAGAAGGAGTGTTATTTATGCCTTTATCCACACCCAGACAGAATTAGGTGTATTATTCCCCCCCTTGCCTTCATCCCTTTGCTAACCCCTATATAATACCTAGTCTGAGAGCTTGTACCCATTTCATTTTACTTCCTATAAGACTCACCAAAGCTGCTTATCTGAACTGAGAGACCAGAGCCCATTTTTGCTCTACACCCAAATCCTCTTGACCTCATCAGCCACCAACTTAGTCTTGAAGCAACTCAACCTCCCCCCCGCCCCAAATTTCCTCCCTGAAAGCAGAGCGGCTGCCACAGCAGGATCTCATTTACCAGCTGACATCATGGAATGGAGGGAAAGTAAAAATGAGTTAAGAGGAATTATCCAGTGAGATGGTTTCTCCAAAGCACCGTGTCCCTTTGCGGGAGAAAAGTCGGCAAGGGATGCACTTAACAGCATTGAAAGGGGGAAAAAAGAGAGCGAGACTCATCCCAGCTCCTGCAGTAAATAGAGGGGGGAAGAACACTATTGAAGGGTTATAATCTCTGGTTATAGATGCCTGCAAGAAGCAGAGAGGAGGGAAAAACAGCTTGGAGAAGCTTATACGTTGAGCTGACCTCCTACAAGCCCTTTGCATCCTTCCTATTACCAGGATTTTTTCCATGGGATGGAGGGTTAAGCTGCTGCTGGCTGAACTCAGCTGCCCCAGCAGACCACAACACCTCCATTGACAGCATTAAACTGGCCCAGTCCTACTTATTTCTTTGTTTTCAGCTGGTGGTGATGTCCCATCTCCTGCTAAGGCCCAGGTGTAGATGGAAAAAACAGCAATTTGTTTCTTGTCTATCAGTGAAACCCTAAAAGAACTCCTCTGGACACATTAATTTGGGCTGCAGGGTGGCAGAATGAGCCCCAGGGCTGCTCTGCACCTTCTAGGTAGATCTAGGTAGGGTTATAACCCAGTTTTGGTTAAAAGCCACTCTGATGCAGCAACACCAAAGGCACAGTGCATCCTTTGCCACCTCTCGCCATGGAGCAAAGCAAGAAAGATGTCCAAGGGAGAGGCACAGACCAAAAATTCTGCCGATTTCTGCAAGCCTGAGTGTTTCTGAGTGGCTGTGAGCACTTCTGCTCACCCTTTGCTTTGCTCCTCAACCATTTGGAGGGAATTTCAGGGACCCAAGTCAGGAGCCAGTACCATCCAGCCTGGCTGAAGGATGCTGCAGCTCCTCTGCTTGCCCTCGGTTGCCTGTCCTGCCTTGAAAGGAGTTGTTTCAAGGCTGCTGGTCGTGCAGTCATCCATTCAACCCTGGGCTCAGGGAAGAAAACACTCACTTAGCTCTTTTCCCAGGGCATGAGAAGGGTGAAAAAAACCTGGGTGAGTTTAATCCATGGAGAGGAAGAGCTGCAAAGTGTAAAATGCCATGCTGGGGAGAAACCCTGCACTCAGCATCATGGGCTCAGCTGGTGATCCTCTCACCCTGAACTTAATTTTGGGGCTAAATGTGCCTGGGCAAGGCATTGAAACTGAGCAGAGACACCTCAGTGCAAGCCCTCCACTGTCACCCACATCCACAGACCCCAGCAGCCACCAGCAGCATTGAGTCCCAAACATCTTGAGAAATTCATGTGTTTTACCCTAGTTTAGTTCAGCAACAAAAGCAATAGAATAAAATAAATAAATTTTTAAAAAGGAGGAAAAAATCGACTTTTAACTTCTCCATTTTGCAATCATTCCTGAATTAATGTCCTGCCTGGAAATAAATGAGGGAGCAGAGTAAAAAGAAGAAAATAAAAACACTTGCTTCTCCTTTCTAAACCTAATCAGGTGACTTCTGGAAGAGGCTCACATCAGGAGGATGCCAGATGAGGCCCCTTCTTTAATGCTTCTTTAATTTGTGTTTTGAGAAGCTAAAGAGGTGGCTCGGGGATGTGACGACACTGCTTGGTAAAGGGAAACTGAGGCACAGAGTCGATAGACCCTGCTTTTGTGTCCCTTTTTGATGGGCTCCCTTTTGCAATGGGATTTCCGAAACACTGGGAATTTCAAAGTAATGGGAATTTCAAGCCTTTAAACCACCCCTTGAAGCTTTCTGATTGTATTCCCCAATGATGGGTTTGCTGATCTGAGCCTGAATCACACCTTGGAAGAAGGCAAATCTCCCTGGGAAAGCCCTGCTGCCTTCATTTCCCTCATCTAGAAAGTGAGGATGAAGCCCTTCATCCTTGGCCAAGCACCTCGAGCTTCTTCAGAGGGCATGGAAGACCTCGTACTCCTTCCAGATTAAACCCACACCACTCAAGGCTGCTGGGAAGATGCTCCTGAGGTTGGTTTTCCCCTCAGCTGAGCCACAACGGGGTGTTTGGGAAGGATGCTGAGAAGGAAGCCAAGTACCGGTTGTCACTTCTCCCTTCTTTGATTCCCTTTTTTCTTTTGTTTTATTTGGGTATAATTAACAGCTTTGCCTAATACAGTATTAATTCATTGTGTCATTGCATTAATTAGCATTAAAGAGGTCCTTACATCACTGTCTGTAGCTGCAAGGAGACCGAATCCGGCAGCAAAGTCAGAGAAACTTTTCCACATTCCCTATCAGAGCGCAGCACAAGGGTGGGACAAAAACATTCAGAGGAGGTTTTTTTGCCCAAAAAACCCCTTTTCCCAGCAGCACTGCAGCATCCCAGTAGATAGATATTCACAGGCAGGGAAATATCTCCAGGAGATGGTTTACTTTCTCCCCTGCCAACATTTTTCTTCCTTTTAAGCGATTAAAGACATCGAAGCCCTGATGTTGTTAGCACGATGTTACCTAAACCCACCAAAGCTGGTAAATCCGCTTAAGACTCTCCATAACTTCCTCAGGGGCTGGAGCAGAAGTAAGATCTTTAGCAAGATTGGCCCTTTTTTGGCATTTTTTGGCCGTAAAACTCTTGCCACGAGGAGTGTTTTCTCCAGGGGACCTCCTGGAAGATGCCCTTGAAAGAAGCTTCTTTGACTTTGGGTGGTTTTTTACTTCTGGTTGCCTGGCAAGATGCTGGAGAAAAAAGAAAATAAATATAAATGTCCCAAAAATGGGTTAGAAAAAGGGCTAAGGAGGAGGTTTTGGAGAGGAATGGGGTGGGGAGTCCTGGGGTGCTGTCCATGTGTCATCAGAGCTGGTAAAATATGGGGATGAGAGAAGTGATGGCAAATGATGCTGATGGGAGAGCAGAGGGAAAAGCTCCTTTCAGACCACGAGGATCATCTCAGATGGGTCAGATGAACCCAACTCTTTAATTTTCCACTAAAAAAAGAAAAAAAACCCAACAACACAAAATCCTCATTTGAAGGGAAAGGCACCGGGCCCCATCCCAGTATGATTTTTGGAGGATATTGGAAATCTCCAAACAGAGACACAAAACTGATCTGAGAGGTGCCAAGGAAAGACATGACCATGAGAGATCCCTGGGGTCACAGCTTCGGGGTGAAATATTTCCAGGCACTCCAATTCCTCTGGTCTTCTTTCATCTCCCCCCTAAGAGCAAATAAATAAATAAATCTGGAATAACTTTTAATATGATTACCTGAACCGATGCTGGGAATTTAAACAGAATAAAATCAATGCAATGCTGAGGCATCTTTCAGCTCTATTGACAGTGCTGGCTGGTGATTTTTTTCCCCTTGAACTAGCAGAATAAAAACTAAAAGCTGCATTAGTTTTTTTTTAATTAAGACTCCGGCATTATCAGGCTTTACAAGACAGAGCCAATGCACAGATGAATTACCATTTAATTAAGCTTTCCAAGAAACTTTTGAAGACTGCAGATTAATGTGGGCTCTGATTTCTTGCTGGGTTTTTTTGCTGGGTGATTTTTTTGTTGTTTGGTTGGTTGTTGTGTTTGGGGGTTTTTTCAGAAGAAGTTTTAATTGTTTTCCTTGCGCTTGATAAGTAATAATAATAATAATAATATGAATCATTATCTGCAAGATATAGCTTGCTGATTTTCCATTTGCAGAGCACCCTGGATGTATAGATGTCTCTATATATACACATATAGAATATTAAGCAGTGAGAACTGTGGGGTTTTTATGCCCCAGACATGCCCTCCATACCCAGGTCTGAACAGGCAGCCTGGAAAGATTCAAAAAGTCAAATACAGGGATGAAAGGAGGATTTGAGTGGGGGGAAATCCCTGCATATCACTTGCAACTCTTGTCTTCGTTTCACCTGCCTTGATTCGGGATGCAGAAAGGGGACAGAGAAGTTGCCTGGATGGAATTAGAGGAGTTTTCCTGAGGGTAAATGGCAGCGTGTGGTCAACCTCGGAGCTATTGACTGGTGAGCCAAGAGTCAAATATCATTTCTCCCTGGACGTGATTTCCTGATGTGGGTTTTTGGTTGCCAGGTTTTTCCCTGTTGCTATTTTCCAGTGGCTTTGATATTAATATGTGCACTTTGGTGCCAATCTTTGGGGGGGGGGAGGTTATTTATTTGTTTAGGCTCAGTGGGAAAATAACTTTTTAATCCCATTACTGGTCAAGTGCAAGGGCATCTGAGTGTCTGCAGAAAAACAGAGCAGAGAAATGGATACAGGGATGCCTCAGGCTTGTGCTGATAGAGTGGATGGAGGCTTTTCTGTCATGGTCCATTTGTCAAGTGCTCCTAAACACCTAAAATCCTCTTCTTGACCTCAACAGCCAGAGTCCACCATCACCCATGAGCAATGACTTTATTTTGGAGATGAGGAGCTGATGCAACATGAAAATATGTGTTGGGGTGAATCACGGGGCTTGTTAGCTTATTTCTGCTGCCTCATGGGTACCAAATCTCTATTGGAGAGCCAAGTCCCTGTGCTGTGTTTTGGGGGAAACAGTAACTCTGTGGGTGTGGGAAGCACAAATCCACCTGGGGAGCACAGTTGAAGGCAACGTGCTATGATGCTTGGACACCTTGCCATGGCCTTCAGCACCAGCCTGTGGTTTGGAAGGACAGGAGGGGGTTAAAAGATGTCTTTGGTGAAGGTCACGGGGTTTCTTTAAGAAACCAGAAGGTCTGGATTTACAGACAGACACTTTTCAAGGTGTCCATCCTGACCTACCCATCACTACTACTCAAAGCAGAGCCTGGCAGCCCTGCCACTGCCTGCACTCACCATCAAATGGTTCAATTGCTTCATCCTGAAGGAGCTGCCTTTGAGCATGGCCTGGACCACACAAATAAACCACCCAAAATCACCCTGAAGGACAGGATGTCACACCACAAACTTGTAGGGTCACTTGTAGGTAACACAATTTCAGATCCTGTCTCCAGCCAAGCCAAAAGGCTCTGGAGATTTTGGAGGTTCCAGCAGGGATATGCATCATTTTGGGACATCCACGGGCGCATCTCAACATGCCTCCACAGCAGGGAAAGCTCTGCAGGAGGTCTGTGAGCACAAGCAGGCAGAAATAAATTCCTAGACACCTGCTAGGAAGAGAGAGAGGCACCAAAACGAGATGAGATTATAAAGCAAGAGACCTGGTGTGTCCCTCTGTGAAAATCACATTAATAATCACATTATAAGCTAATCTATGCATTAATATATCCACTAATTTGCACTTATGCACCATCCAAAGCCACCCTGCACAACCCCACCTGCACCTTCCCTGCGTGCTCAGCCCCTTGTTCAGAGAGTTTGGGGTTTTACAGCTCAGCAGAGTGTGGGAAAGCTCATCCTGGCAGCTTCTGCATCAGCTCCTCGGTCACTGGTAGAGTATAAAAGCAGGGGCTGGAGGGAGGGCGAGAGTTTGCAAAGGGCTCCCCAGTTTGCTCTGACTCGCTGCATGCCCCATGTCCAACATCTTTACCTTGCTCGGAAAGAAAAGAAATCCCAGCCCTGTGCCAGACATGCAAAGGTAAGAAATTTTGAAGACAGGGCTCCTAAAATTGATCATATTTGCCCAAAGAAGAGAAGGTTTCGCACATCAAATCCAAGCTGGAGCAGCTGCCCGGAGCTGGCCCCAACACTGCGGCTCCAGTGCCATCTCATGGGGATGCTGGGATGCTGCAGCCCTGCACGGTGTGAGGATGGACCGATGCTTTCAGGCCTCCTCCAGACCCTTTGGCAGCAGAAGTGACAGGAACAGAGCAGATGTGAGTGACACCGAAGGGGACACCTCTAATTAAAAGTGGTGTCACCAGAAAAGGAGCACAAAGTCATGCCAGGAATTTCTAGACCCAGGAAAAAATAAATAAATAAAAGGAAAAACATTTAAAAATGGGGATGGTCCTGGAAATATCTGTTTTTCCCCATGATTTGGTGGACTCAGAAGGGAATGGGAGCAGTGTCCTGGTGCATCACCACATCCCACCATCGCTGTGAGCATTCACACGTTGCATGTGCTGAAGCAAAATGCCCAGGATAGATTTTTTTCCACAGAAAGAAATTC